>JBCNJP010000007.1:2898871-2950690 GCA_039602395.1 Deinandra increscens subsp. villosa
AGTACTGAAATCAGCCACAAAATCAGCTAGAGCCTGGGATTTTATAGCTGTTCTGGCCTCGTAGATCAGATAATATGCACTTAGTTTCACCGACCACTTAGCCATTCGACCTAACATTTCTGGTTTTCTTAAAACAGACTTTATAGGGTAGTTAGTTCTAACATGAATTGTATGAGTTTCAAAATAGTGTCTAAGTTTAGTAGATGCCATACTTAGGGCTAATATAAGTTTTTCAAGGTGTGAGTACCTGGATTCAGCATCAAGTAAACTTTTACTTACGTAATACACAGGGTGTTGCTTACCTTCTGCATCCTTGGTCAGGACTGCGCTTACCGTATTTCTGGAAACTGCTAAGTATAGGGACAAGGGCTCCCCTGGATTAGGCTTCATCAATAAGGGTGCCGTGGATAAATATGCCTTCAAATCCTGGAACGCCTTCTCGTGCTCTTCTTTCCATTCGAACTTCTTGTTCTTCTTCAGGATGTCATAGAATTCCCTGCATCTTTCCGAGGATTTTGATATAAATCTATTCAGAGCAGCAATTCTACCTGTAAGTCTTTGAACATCCTTGGTGCTGGATGGTGGTTGTAGGTTGGCAATTGCCCTGATCTGCTCTGGACTTGCCTCTATACCTCTTGGTTACCATGTATCCCAGAATTTTCCTGCTCGACCCGAAATGACACTTCTCTGGATTCAGCTTCATGTTGTATTTATCCAGGATGTCAAAGGAATCCTTAACGTCCTGGACATGGTCATTGATGACCCTGGATTTCACCACCATGTCATCGATATACACCTCCATCGTGTCCCCCAGTTTTTCTTTGAACATCATGTTAACCAAACTCTGATATGTTGCCCCTGCATTTTTTAGTCCAAAGGGCATAACTATATAGCAATATATACCTGTTGGTGTTATGAATGCCGTATCTTCTTGATCCTGGGGCTCCATCTGAATCTGCTAAAATCTTGAGGTGGCATCCATGAAATTCAACATTTCATGGCCTGCCGTTGCGTCAACCATGGAATCTATGTGTGGTAGTGGGAATGGATCTTTTGGGCATGCACGGTTCAAGTCCGTGTAATCCACGCATACCCTCCATTTACCGTTTTTCTTACTTACTACCACCACGTTGGCTAACCACCTGGAAAACTTCACTTCTCTGATCATCCTTGCTTTTAATAGTCTATCCACGTCGTCTTGGATTATGACGTTCTTTTCTGGTGCGAACTTTCTTCTCTTTTGGTGTATAGGCCTGAAAGAGTTATCAATTCCAAGTTTATGTGTAATAACGGATTTAGAAATACCTGTCATGTCATCATGGGACCAAGCAAAGGTTGACATCCTGGTCCTGAGTAGGTGTACTAGTTGTTCTTCTATTGGTCCTGGAATATTCGTTCCAATATAGACTTTCTTCCCTAGATTCGAAGGATCTAACTCAACAGCTTTGACGTCTTGCTCCCTTGCTTCCAGGGCTTCCCGTGCCTTTTTCTTTAATTGCTATCCTTGTCTTTGTTTAGAGGATATTTCCATCGATGTAGTGTAACACTCCTTGGCTTCTTGCTGGTCGCTATGGATTGTGATCACACCCTAGGGTGTTGGCAGCTTCACACATTGATGGTACGTTGAGGGTACAACCCTGTTATCATGAATCCAGGGTCTACCCAGGATTACATTGTACCCTGAAGGTGCGTCCATCACACAGAAACGTTGAACTGAATTGAGCCCTTCTACATAGACCGGAAGCTTGATTTCACCCAGGGTATTCTTTGTTTCACCACTGAAACCCACGAGTACCGTGGATTTTGAGATGATCTCTGAATGTGGAAATTGGAATCCCCATCTTTTGCAAAGCCTCCAACTGGATATATGTTTACTGAACTTCCTCCATTGATCAAGATCCTCTTCACAACGTTGTTGGCGATGTGAAGTGTTATCACCAACCCATCATGATGAGGGTCTATGATATCGCGTCTATCGTACTTCGCCGAACGTAATTTCCTTGACATCGGGTTTAATAGAACTCTTCCTGGGTCTTCCCTCTCTATCTGACTTGGATTCCTTGGCGTGTCTTTTCGCTGCAGAATAAGAGGTACCACAAATATCAGAACCACCGGAAATGAAGTGGATTACCTTAGCATCTGGGGGTGGTGAGGATGCTCTCTCAAGACGGCCATCGACGTGTCCAGAATCCTGGGACCTTGCACCATTGTCCCTGGATTTTGGGTTCTGCTCCCTGGATTATCCTTCTTCTTTCCCAGGAGCTCCTTCAAGTAACATTTGCTGAGTAGATAGCTAATTTCTCTCCTCAGGGCCATGCAATCCTCGGTCTGGTGACCAAAGTCTTCATGGTAGGCACACCATTTGGACTTGTCCTTCCAAGTAGAAGGTCTATCATTCTTCTTGGGCCATCTTGCTTTGTCTCCAAGATCCTGCATAGCAAACACAACACCAGAAATATCAGTAGTAGAGCAATAATCGTTAAGGGAAGGATATTCTTCTTCCTCTTTATCCTGGTCCACATTGTTCACTCGACGTTCATCGAGCCTTGAGTATGGCTTAGATCGCTGTGACCTAGGATGTGAGGATTCTGATTTCCTGTTGGAGCTGTTAAACCCCGGGGAGGATTCACCCTTCCCTAGGATTTGCTTGTCCTCCTCTAGCCTGATGAAGCGTAGAGCCCTATGACGAACTTCGTCCATCTTGTGGCACGGGTTCATGACCAGGTCTTCATAGAATGGTGAGTCTTTGCTAAGCCCCATCTTGAAAGCCTGGACTGCAGTCGCCATGTCCATGTTAGGGATTTCCAAGGCTTCTCTGCTAAACCTGCTGACGTAATTCCTTAGGGTTTCACCTGCATTCTGGGTTACCCTATAAAAATCACTTGTTAGTTTTTCAAAGTTACGGCTGCAAGAGAACTGGTTGTTAAATAAATTAATTAAGTGTGAAAATGAAGTAATAGAGTAAGGAGGAACATTCAGGAGCCATTTCAAGGCTGCCCCTGTTAGGGTGGACCCGAGTCCTTTACACAAGCATGCCTCCTTAATTTCAGGGGGCATGTAGATAACCTCCATTCTTTCACGGTACTGCGCCACATGTTCTTCAGGGTCTGTCGTGCCGTCATAAGGTTTCATGTTGGGTGTTTGAAACCTTTTGGGTATCTCCACGTCACAGATTGGTGGAGCAAACCTGGACAATCTATGACTCGCTGGTCCAACTTCAGGGATAGGTTGCACAACTCCTGGGACACTCGAGATCATCTGCTTGAGCTTTTGGATTTCTCGTTCCATCGATGGGCTGATCCATGGATCCTGCACTAAACTGTTAGTATTAGCATAATGGGCGAAAGTTTGAGGAGTGTTACCGACATCCCGGGTCGTATTTGTCCCAGGATTAAAGAATGGTTCCCTGATGGTGGACATCCTGGGTAAATCAGCTTGGGTCATCTGAGCGGCATAGGATGTTGATCTCCTGTCCAATGGGGTGACACCTTCATGTACCCTGGAATTGCTTCCAGGGGTGCTGAAATTCAGAATTCTGGGGTCGAGTGGAGAAGGCTGAACCGACGTAGCCCTGGGTAAATCTGATCTTATGCTCGTCAATTGGGCCATGAATTCCTGGTTCACCTTTTGTTGGAGTTCCATGTGGCGCTCCATCTTACCGAATGTGGCTAGGATATCAGTATTAGATATCAAGACAGGGTCATCTGGGATGTTTTCAGTCTCGATCACTTCATGGTTGACTGTAGGTCCGTCGCTGTGTGTAGCTGAAGTTGAAGTGTTAAACCTTGGAGCCGGTGAGGTGACTCCATTTGTCGAAGTACTGGTCCTTGGACCCGGTGGGGTGACTCCAGTTGTTGAAGTAGTCACAGCAGAAACCAAAACATTTGAGGTGTTCATTTGTGTCGACATTTTTTGATAGATTTTGGTAAAAATCAAGTTTAGGATGAACCTGAAAAGAGTTTGATAAAAAAAATTGACACCAATTGCCCCACGGTGGACGCCAAGTTATTTTGGCTAAAAATTACTTAAGCTGATTTAGCAAGATTTGAACCAAATAAGATTGCGAGGTTTGGTGCCTAGGATTAAGATACGAAAACTGTTTGCAAAAATCCTGGGACAAAAGTTGAATTCCAGGGACTAAAGTCAAAATTCTGAGTAAAAATGTAAGTTTGATTACGATATTGATTAAGAAACTTAGTGACAAAAATGAAGCCTTGAATGCAAGTATGAACACCGAGAATTTTACTAGGGAAAAGCCCTTAGTCCTTAGATGTCTATAAGGCGCCGCCGGCATAAAAACCCCGGGTAGCGATAACACACGCTACCAATTTATTGATCACGTAAATGTTTGAGTACAGTGAGTAAGCAGAGAATCGAATACGAGAATACAATGAGTAAAGCTCGAGTGAGCTGAATAATAAGTCTAAATGTCCTATTTATACTCCTGGCTCTTCAACAACTTGTCCGATATTCCAGGGATCTTTTCTTCAACGTCTTTTTCAGTTGGTTGACCGAGTTTTTAGCTAACTTCCTTTGACCTCGTGCGAAATAAGTCTCCAGCTCATCCCATTCGACCGTTGGTAGACTTCGTCAACCCGTCCTTGATCAGATATAGGCACAAAATGCATTAGTAACAATGTCCTAGCATGCAGGGTCATTTCCACATGCTGGGTCATTCGTACAATAACAGTGACCCTGGATTATACTCATCCTGAGTCATAATAATGTATGACAAAAATAAAATAAATATAAACTTCCCTGAATTATAATGACATCATGGGACATTACCACAATTCTGATACATTCAGGGTTATTCAGCGTTACCTGTTAAATTCTGGGTCACACAATTCCTGGGTCAATCCTGCCCTAAGCCTATACATGTACCCTGGATTACGAGCCGAAAATTCAGGGTATAACAGTATATAATAAGGAAGGGTGGTCGGTATCTACTACTCCTTTACAAAATATATAACAACAATACTTTCTCTATTTCTATCTTAAAAATATATATTGTTAGATTCTACTATATACAATTTTAAATAGATGAATAGTGTTTTCTGTTTGATTAAGCTACTTGGCTCAATTAGATGGATATCACGTGACAACCTATAAATAACTTTAAAAAAATCGTTTAGGTTTTTCTTGTTTTAGTTTCTCACTATTAGGTTTACATATAAACTTTTTTTCTCTTTTAATTTGGTTCAACATCGATGCACAAGTTTTTTTATATTTACATTGCATTTTAACAACGCAACTGTTGTTTTATGTATGTATGTTATTCTTACGGTAACATACATGTAAAAAAATCAGTTCTTAATAACTAGAAAACAAAATAATAATAAATGAACTGAAATAACAAATAGGCATGTATTTTTCCAAAAATGGATACTTATCTGATCGATTTGAAGAATTATATTAAATAACTAATAATAAAAAGAAATATTATCCGTAACGATAACAATGATTAAAAGAAAGGTGTGTAGGGTTTTGATATGCATGATTTTTAAACATGCACGAGTGGCCCTTCAGTGCTCGTAACTTTGTAGGCCACACCCAAACACCACGCCTTTAAAATCTGTTTAACTTAATAACTACTATTAAATTTAGATGCCAAAATTCAATAAATGTAAGAAGACAAAATATTTTCCTATTTTTTTCAATTATTTAACTAAACTGAAAGGGCGAAGCTGCCAAGCTTAAAAGGTGTATTCGAGTTATCAATATATATATATATATATATATATATATATATATATAATAAAAGAAAAGTTTTTGGCATCACAATTTTCCATGTGGCACACCACATTTTACTCAACAATTTTTCCCGCCAATTCTCCTATTATGGAAGTGATTTGTATTTCTAATTTTTTATTTATTGCATTCTGGATTATTTAATAACCAATTATTTAATTACTAAAGATATAAAAATACTTTTTCCGCCAATTCTCCTATTATGGAAGTGATTTGTATTTCTAATTTTTTATTTATTGCATTCTGGATTATTTAATAACCAATTATTTAATTACTAAAGATATAAAAATACATAATTGTCGTAGATTATGATTGTATTTATAGTTTTTTTTTAAAGTCACCCGTGTAACACACGGGGATAAAAAACTAGTATATATATATATATATATATATATATATATATATATATATAAAGAGAGAGAGAGAGAGAGAGAGAGAGAGAAAGGATAAAATAAAAACCCACTTGAGTTGGAAAAACAATGAAAACTTTTCAAAAAACGGGTAAAAAATTCGTTTTTTTTTCTAATTTTTTTTATGGTGGTTCTCTATGTTATAGAGCTCCCCTTTATTGAAAAAAAATCAAAAAAACGCCTACTCGATTTTTTTTAAAAAATTCTCAAAAAAATCGTTTTTTTGCATATACTTAGTATCTCGGCCAAAACGGGGGTAAAAAATCGTGTTTTTATTTTCATATTTTTTTTATACATTCTACATCCCATTTTAATACTTTTGGTGAAAAAAAAATCAAAAAAGCGCCTAGGAAATATTTTTATAAAAAATAATTAGTGTTTTATTTACATACGTAAGAAGCGAAATTTACATATGTAACTGGGCTATTTTCACATATGTAACGTGAAAAATTCCAGATTTCGGAATTTTTTTTTTAAAAAAACCCCTAGGCGGTTTTTTGATTTTTTTCACCATGGGGATCGATATAAGGCAAAGAATCACTAAAAAAAATTTGAAAAAAAAAAACTTTTTGGCCTCGTTTTTGAAGAGTTTCCATGGTTTTTCCAACTCAAGTGGGTTTTCAATATATCCTTACCCTATATATATATATATATATATATATATATATATATATATATATATATATATATATATCTTATCTTAATCCTAATAAAGCAATAAATTTATTACCACATGTCTCATTTATAAATGGTCCACATCATCACCGCCACATGTCAAGGTCACAATCAATTACCAATTTAGTAATCATCAATTAAGATTAATACCAATTATATCAAAACTAAATTATTATTTTAAAATTTTGATAAAATTAATATAGATTTGATTAATTTACTCAATAATTTTAGTTTTTAATGAAAAATAATTAACAACTTGCCAAACACAATAAATTTTAATGTTATAAGAATTTTATATCAATAATTATTTTTAAATTTCTTGATCATTATCTTTTTCTTTTGTATTTATCTAATATTATTACTCTCTATTCAGCCCGTGTATAGTAGTACACGGGTTACTAACCTAGATATATATATATATATATATATATATATATATATATATATATATATAGTGAAAAGTTCATTGTAGACACCCTCATAAGTGTAGACATGTAGACACCTTTTTTCACCATTAGATCTCTTGATCTAATGGTTGTGATTAATTTGTTTTTTCTTTTTTTCTTTTTTCTCATTATTCAGAAAATTTCACATGTGAAAAGGAGCCATTTCACATGCGAAAGTGTCTACAATGAACCTCACCATATATATATATATATATATATATATTGCACATGTGCAATAATAAAAAAATTTAAAAAACGTCGAATTTTTTTTAATTTTCTCCAGAATTAAAGATAGCAGAATTATAAGATTTATAGTGCAAGTTTTTATAAAAAAATTTTAACATATGAAAAAGTTATAAAAGGTTTTAATATTATTGCATATGTGCAATAATAATAAAAAAAATATATTGCACAGGTGCAATAATAATTTTTAAAAAAAATTTGTTTTTTTTAAATTTTTTCCAGAACTAAAGATAACATAATTTTAAGGATTTTGGTGCAATTTTTAAAAAAAAATATTAACGTATGAAAAAGTTTTAGAGGTTTTAATATTTGTTTTCGTGTTTTCGCAATAAAAGTTGTTTTCACATGATATTTACCCTATATATATATATATATATATATATAGTCAAAAGTTCATTGTAGACCCCTTAAAAAGTGTAGACCCCGTAGACACCTTTATTATTCTATAAAACTCACTAAAATTATAAAACTCATTGTTGTTGAATTTGGTCTTTATTTTTATTTTTTTTATTTTGTCATATTTCTATCTTTATATTTTAATTTGGGGTTTATTTCTTATGTCTTTTAGTTTTTTCTTTATTTTTTATTTTCTTAATTTGAAATTATAATTTTTAGTGAGTTTTATAGAACGTCGATTTTTTAAGTTGCAGTGAGTTTTAAAAAGAATGAGTTTTAAAAACAACAGTGAGTTTTAATCTAAAAGAGTGAGTTTTATAATTTGTAATGAGTTTTATAATTTTCAACGAGTTTTAAAGAACATCAATTTTTAAAGTTGTAGTGAGTTTTAAACACAACAATGAGTTTTAAAACTCAGCAATGAGTTTTATAATTTCTAGTGAGTTTTATAGAATAATATACTTATTTCAACAACAATTATATTTCATTGTCTCCAACAACTTTCTAGGTTTTCTTTTTGATTTTTAAAAAAAATATGGCATAAAAAAACCAAACCAACAGCAATGAGTTTTATAATTTTTAGTGAGTTTTATAGAACAATATAGGGGGGTCTACGGGGTCTACACTTTTTAAGGGGTCTACAATGAACCTCACCCTATATATATATATATATATATATATATATATATATATATATATATATATAATATATAGGGTTAGGTTCAAATGAGAATTTTTTTATTTTGAGAACTTTTGAGAAGTAAATCTCCACCACTAATTTCAGTTGGGGACCACTACAATTCATGGGAGGGGGTATATGTAAATATAACTAGTGGCTTAAAATAGTTCTTAAAAGTTCTCTCAACAAATTAGTTTCTCAAATGATCATCTCCCTATATATATATATAATATATATATATATATATATATATATATATATATATATATATATAAGACATGGTTATTGAGAAAACCCAATCTAGTTGAAAAAACTTTGAAAACTCATCTAAAAGTGGAGAATCAACCACCTAATCAAAAAGCATTCTATCTATAAGGGCTATTTGGACATTTTGCTTATTGCTAAAAGTAAAAGCTAATATTCGTTTCTGCAACAAGAAAGAGAAAAAAGATTGTACAAGACATGACATTTTTTGTTTTTTCCAACAAGTATTCTCTTTCCTACTTTTCAAATCCCAATATATTTTTTTTCTCTTTCATCTTTACTAATATTTGTAACAAATTTTTTATCTTATTTTCAAAATTCTGTAGACATGATTTATTATTATTTATCTTATTTTTTTAACTAGAGATCGACCGCGCGTTGCTGCGGTAACTCAAGAAAGTATAACAAACGTGTTAATAAAACAAAGAAGATATTGGTTTCTTAAGAAGATGTAAAACATACCTGCACAAATAAAAATGATTACTTCAACCATGATCTATTGTAGATATTTTACAAACAACAGTCATTTCAAGAACCAATTTATGACATAGTTGCAGCTAGATTTAGTTAAAGTCAACGAACACATAAAAATGTTGTTAACTATATCGTGGTAAGGATGTTGAAAACAGAGCTGGTAGACAGAGTGGTCTAGAAATGTTAGCACAATTGAAAATTTAATTTAGTCTAAATGCATACCAATATGCATAGTATATAGCATAAGGTTTTAGAAAAGCCTCATGTTTACATGATATGAGTTATATTTTATATGTTCATACAGATTACCTAGCATATGAAGTAAATTCAAAATAATTCATTTTGTTAAAAGTATAAGATAATGAAGTCACACAAATATGGCTGAGTGGTTTAAAGCCCCGGTCTTGAAAACCGGTATGCTCTTAATTTAATAATTCCAATGTCATCACACCTTATATGCAGCCCCAACAAAAGAAAATACTTGATGAATTAAATATGAATACACATTTGAAAACTAAATATGCATGTGTCTTCAAATAAAATTTCTTGTTTTTGCTCTAATTGTTACATGAGTTGAGTTATTACCCGACAAATGAAGCTGACCTAAACGTCAAATGGTAGTAAAAAATGGTATACAACGAATAGAAACTAAAACAAATTAAACAAAGAAAATCTATATAAAAACGAAATAAAAGGAAGAATAGTAAATATTAGTGATCATTGTAGATAGTATGTTATGCTTAGTCAAGTTTTCATTGTTATAACATGTTCTCGAAGTCAACTGTTGATAAGAATAAAAGTGAAACTACAAATGGAGACAACTGTTGCAACTTGCATGCATATAGTAAAGATGTACATACCATCATATGTGTTTGGCAGATTTTGTAGTCACCTGAATTAAGCGCAGCAACAGTAACCAAACCAACACTTCCATCCACATTACCTTCTTTGACAGCACCAGCATAAGATTGGGTCCTAGAAGTAGCCCTAGCATCAAAACCTGATGACACTAACCTGTTGCCCAGCAACACTGTTGTTGAATTTGCCTGCATCACTTTCTGCAAATTCACTGATGTGTAAATAGTAAAAATTAAGAAAAATACATCAAGCTTTCATCTTTCTGCTGTCAAGTGTTTGTAAATGAATAGCTAACACTCTACCATTGAAAATGCTGGAATAAAATTCTGAGTAAATGTTAACCTCTGAACGTAAGCAAATTCTGTTAATGAAGTAATGGAAGATGAAAATAGCAACATGAACTTGAAGAAAGGCAGTAGCAACTAATGGTACCTACATCAGAAGAAACAGAGAAATTCCTATGATGCTTTGGAGGATAAGTAATGGTTAAACTTGAATTACAAATTGTTAGGGCTCCATTGATATAACCAAACCCAATTAAATAAAAAAGAATACATATAATTAGAATGAAAACATACCTCACGTCGTCACACCATAGTAACCTTTTTAGCTCCGTTTGGGCCAATCCATTGTGTACCATAAAATGGCAAAATGTATTCGTCAACTCTTTCACACATAACCACGTCCCTGCTGTCGTTGACCAACAAAGAGGTGCTTCCTGATGTACCTTTCAGTTTTAAAAAATAAACGCTTTCGGGCCGGTTTTCCCAGCTTTAAACAGTTACATAGCAACTCTGTTAAACTGTATTTTCAGCCCTGTATAAGCATATCTCACAGCCTAGCATAAGCGTATTTCACAACCCTGTATAGTTGTATTTTCGTAGTCATTCAGCCCTTGTACAGCCACAAATGCAGGGTGTATTCCTGCAACCTCTAGTTCAAAACAGTTGTTACAAATCTGTAAAGTTCCAACAACAACTTCACTAATAATTTATAAATTAAAACATAACTTAGTAGACTTACTGAATTAGTTTAATGACAAATGGTATAAATCAATTAAATGATGAAAATGCATATCCAATTTATTGAAGAAAAGCTAAATTTATGAATCAAATAGATAAACAATAGATAAACTAAATTTAGAATCAAATAGAATATAGTCTCAAAGCAAGACCTTTAAATTTTAGATGTTGCATATCAAATTTATCATGTATATCCAATTTATAATTCAAAAATGATAATGACCAATAATTAGAGCAAATTAAATTGTGTATCAATTAGGAGCATAAAAGTTGCAAGAACATGGAAGATGGGACCTAGGCTGCCACTATTTATCCAACCAAACATCAAAAATTGAAAGGTCAAACATTGCATTTATACTACAAAAAACACAAAGGTCATACAATTGTGAGGCATGAGTTGTGGTCCTTCTTCACACCATCCGAATTATCAACACCCTCGATTTCAACATCCTAAACCACAAAACAAAAGCAAAACCCTAACACTCCAAATTTGAAATGGAGAAAGTGAGATCATAAAAATTTGTTTAAAGGAAAGAAAAAAGTACCCTGAAATTGTCTTTAATGTGTGCTAATGTCACATTTCTTTGATCTTCGAGGGATCTGCGCCGTAGTCAAACCATGTGCTCTAGGTCTTCTACCTCCCCAATGAAATCTGAAAAAAGGCAGAAAGACTTGTTACATGTGTAATTTTTTATACAAATATACATTGGTATAAAAATTAAAACTCTTAAGAGTAAGCACACATCATTTATTCCGTAAGCACAAAACAACATTTATTATTCATTTATTAATAGACACCAAATGTTTATAACCTTGTATCTAACAAATACACTTCACCATCATCCTGTAACAGAATTATAACCACAGTTGCAGGTATTTAACAAACACGCGATTAGAATTTTGCAACAAACTTGAACTGAATGCTCTTATTTAACATGATTAAGGCGAAAACAAACCCTAGAAAATGAAAAGGAACTGAGACACACTGAACAATAATAAGTATCTGACCTACGAAAACCAGAAAAAAAAACCTAATTACCTGGTGGCCTTTCACTATTAGAACGACGCGAGCTTTTCGATTGCCGGTGCCGGCGTTCTTAACCTCGTCGTTGTTGAATCGTCTCGACGTGGTTTCCGGCGGATCCATTAAAGTGCTTTGAAACGGCATCGCTGCTTCGATTGATGGATGCTTCGATGTGTTTTGGCCTTTTGGTAAAAGCCCCCGTTTCAATTTGAAACCCTAGAACGAAAAAGCGAGAGTTGAGAAGATGGTAGAGAGAGAGAGAGAGAGGGAGCGATTTCCGTGAATGTGAGTTGCTCACCCGGGCCCTTCAAAAAGATAGGAAATTTAAATAAAAAAAAAGGAGGGCACGCATCCATAAGTTTTGATTGTCTAATGTATATATATGTAATTCTCTTACCTTTTCAATTTCAAAACAGGACGCGTTACATATGTAAAAAATGTATAACAGATATTAAACGTTCTTATAACAACATGTTACGTATGTAAAATCATCTGAACATGTGTAACAAAAAACATGACAAATATTTTTTTATTATTTTATAAGAAACCATAACAACTGATATTAAACGTAACAAAAATATCATACGAACTAAAAATATTTTTAAAAAATGATAAAAAAATATAAAAAAAGCTAACAAAATATATAAAGGCTAATTATGTTTCCGTTCTTGATAACCATCTTCATCATTGACACAAAATCTATTCACCTACGAAGAAAACAAAGTTAAAAAAATACATCAAATTACGGTCCATAAATGTTCACGAAAATATCATATGCCACTTTAATGTTCCTATTTTGTTACACATTAAAATTGCATATGTAACACATAAGTAAAATTGCATATGCAATATATTTAACAAATTGTAATATGTTACACATTAAAATTACATATGTAACATATATGAAACCATAAGATCTAACAATGTACCATTATATATATAATTACACATGTAACATGCATTAGAAAAGACATTTATTAGAATTTTATGAGCTACGAATGCTACGTAAGAAAAATTACATATGTAACATTACATATTACATATAAACGAATAATCTATGATGTTATATAAATAAATAAAGACTCGTAAGATTCCGAGTGGTAAAATTACATAGGTAACAACATTAAAACACATTTTTTTATAAGAATAAAGACTCGTGAGATTGTGAGTAATAAATTACACATGTAATATAATTAAAAACACATAGTTTTTTAATAATCTTTTATTAAATAGACTCTTAAAAATTTACATAAGTACATTTACATATCTAAAATTAAAAACACTTTACATACAAAAGATATTTTTATAGCGTCTTAAGATGCAAAACTAAAAAATATTTTTTAAAGAAAAATAAAAAATAGTTAACATCGCACGTCAACATCTCATTTAATGTTCCTTCTCTTCCAATTAGAAAATGTGGCACCCCACTACATCTTTAATTAGTTATCTTATATAAAATGTAGTCCCGGAATTAAAAAAAAAAAACGGATCCATTCATGACCATCAAACCCTTAGCATTCATAAAGTTATAAGTTTGATATCTTAAAACATCATATCAGAGTACACAATCGAATATCAAAATAGGACGACGATTGTCACCATCTAATACGACACATCCTTAGGTGTTCGGTTCATTCTTCAAAATGCTCAACCTGGACCCGCTTGCACTTCATTCTTATTACCTGTCACCAATACTAGTAATGTATTAGTATCAATGGCATAATAGTAACCAATCAGCACGAAACATAATTTTATTAAAAAAGACAGCTTGCAAAATTCGTAGGTTACCCTAATTTCGTAGCCTGCAAATCACCATCTAAAAAAAAAAGACAGGTTTCAAAATTCGTAGGCTGCCCTGATTCGTAGCCTACGAATCACAAATTCTGCCCCCTTCACCCCAAACTTCCATAAAAAGACAGCTTTCAAAATTCGTAGGCTGCCCTGATTCGTAGCCTACGAATCACAGATTCTGCCCCCTTCGCCCCAAACTTCCATAAATCTCAATTTCCACCACTTCTTTAGATGTCATACAATCATGAAATCATTCTAAAAAATGAACTTCGGTTTCTATTCGCACTAAGTGTCAAATAACAAGTTAGAAGGTGTTAGAGAACATGTACCAACCCGTTTGACCCATTGCATACATCATAACATACCTCTTTTGGATGCACATACTTAGAACATGGTTTATTATCAACTAGATATCTACCTTGATTTGGTAGCATCAATAATTTCCATCTTACCCAAACGGGTCGAATTCCAACTTACCCAAACGAGTCAAATTTCACTTACCCAAACGGGTCAAATTCCACCTTACCCAAACGGATCAAATTCCCTCTTACCCAAACGAGTCAAATTTGAATTCTACCTCTTGTTGCTTTCTAGGATGGTTACTCCAACCCATATTCTACCGAATCATTAACTATGCCATTCAATTCAATGCAAGTACAATACTAATAGAGTATGATCACTCATGTTTAACATGAGGTCACTAAACATATCTTACGTTACCTTGAGCGTTTAACTTTTAGCTTTTCCTTCACGTTGGTGGCTTGAGCTTCCACCGGATTCACCTATATTACCATGATTATTAATTAATCATAAATATCCACATTCTTGCAAATACAAATGTACATAATGAACCCATGTCAAGTGTTGGCACACTTGACTCTAAATTTTAATACACACACAAGCCTCATGAATAAGAAGACCAAAGTCTAGAAATTTCTAGACTTTTATCATAAACACATACACACTTTCATATCTCATGACACAATACTTCAATTTATGCAATAATTCATGCCTCAAACTTAATAAATCTTCACCTAGGCATTTCATCGCACACTTAGTGTGCACAATTAATATTCTTACTTGTATGAAGTATTCCTTCATTCCATTCAACCCATCATTAACTATAGATGCATACATTTATCAAATTTCATGAGGAATTACTAATCTTTCATAAGAATCAAGCTCTTATGATCTAGAAACCCAACTCAACCTCCCATCTATTCCTAATTTCGATTCACATGAGGTTGGTTTTAACCCCATTATCATCTTTCTAACAATCATGATAAAATATAACATGCAGGGGTAAAATCATGTGTCAATTAAGCATACAAGTTCCTACATAACATCTTTTAACATCAATTTGACCTATCTTTGATTTTCCATAAAATCACCTAACATCAAACACACTTACTTGATGCAAGAAGTCAGAGATTAGATGGTAAAATCGCAGCCTCAACCCCCTATTATGCTCAATTTTGTTTTCCCACAATGAGTTGCTTCCCAAAATATAACCAATTTGAAGATTAAACCCTCAAGAACTGGTTTGGCTATCTCCCTCTTTCTCTGGTTTGCAAAACACGTTTGGGGACTTATCCCTAGATTTTCTTTTCTTTTATTTTAATCAAAGGTTACACATTCAGCCCCTCCCCTTTTACTACTTAACCATTTTGTCCCAAATCTTCATATTTACCCTTTTAAACCTCAAATTTTCTAGTAAATACTATCTAGTCACAAACACACAACTTTAATGACTGATTAATATATTACTAAACCCGTCGGGGATGTGTTTACTAACTACACATACCCGACCCTTCCCACACAAACAAGACATTTCCAAATAAAAATCACATAAAGAATTTGGGACGTTACAGAGAACCTTAAAACCCTTTGTTATTTTGCAGCGCCGCTGCTTGTTAGCCATCGCCGGATTTTTTTTTAACTTAGGATAAGTTGTTTCTTTCTTAATCTCTACTTGAACTACTCTGATAAAGAAATTTTAAAGGGTCATAGTAAAAAAAACATCAAGTTTCATACCTCTACGAGGAGCAGCGGTGATAAAAGTCATCTTCGTCGACGCAACCGCACAGAGGAGCAGCGGCGATAAAAGTCATCTTCTCCGATGCCTAATCGAGCTTCTCCGTAGACTAATTTGAGAACGCAACGGTGGTGGTAAGTGGCGATGGTGTGGTGGGTACATATGTTAATTTACATATTGAATATAATAAGATGTAACATGTTAATTTACATATTGAACATAATAAGATGTAATATGTGTTAATTTACATATTGAACATAACAAGATGTAACATGTTACATAAGTAAAATTATATAGATAATGAGATGTAACATGTTAATTGTGAGCTACACATGTTACTTAAGCAAATTTACACATGTTACGTAAATAAGTTTACATACATAACATTAGACAATACATATGAAGCTTTAAATAGATAACAATATATAACATGTTAGATAAGAAAAAGTTGCATATGCAACATCTTTAAAAAGACATATTTAACACATGGTCATATGTTACACATTAAAATTACATATAGAACCATATGTACATACGTTAGGTAAGTAAATTTACATATGTAAATACATGTGAAAATTTACATACATAAGTAAATTTACATACATGACTTTAGATTTTACATATGTAGCATAAGATATTATATATATGGAAAATTGGATTTTATTAATCCAAGTTATTACTAGTTGGCCGATATTAATCCCAATTAAGAAATTGGCCTACATTAATCCCAATTATCATGGTCTTGGAATTCATTGGACCGCCGTTAGTTTTTGTTTAACTCCGTTAGTATTTTGCTGACATGGCAGTCTATTTTGCTGACTTGGCATCACCAAAATCTAACGAAGTTAACAAAAAACTAACGGAGGACCAGCGAATTCCAACACCATGATAATTGGGATTAATGTAGGCCAATTTCTTAATTGGGATTAATATCGGCCAACTAGTAATAACTTGGATTAATAAAATAACATGCCTATAAAACACATTGTGTTAAACAAATTTGAGCTACGCATTTTACGCAAGTAAATTTACATATATAACATCCTTTTCAAGGGTCTTAATGAATTATAAATAAAGAACTCGTAATGAATTAATTTTTTTTAATAAAGAGTTTACATATATAACATAAAAAAATAAAGACTCGTAATGAATTCTAATGTAAAAATTTTAGTTGGTGGTTGAAAAGGTTACATAAATTAGTTTCTAGTTGAAAGTATAAAGGGATTACAGATACAAATACATGGAAAACTATATAGGTAAATTCAAATAGATAATAAGATGTAATAAGATGTAAACAAGTTACAAAGGTAACATCGTTAACATATTACATATGTTACAATAGGCAAATATTATGAAATTGTGCACTGTTGAATCTTCTTTCCATGTGTAATAAATTAAATTAAAATACTAACTTTCTTGAGAAATCGTTAGGGATAAAAGAATATTACTTTAGAACATTTAAATAAATAAAAAAATCACATAAAACATCAAATGTTTGACTGTTTACCAATTAAAGAAAAAACACTATTTTTTGCCTTGGAATTATATCAGAAATCTTATAGAAAACAAAAAACATAAAAAATACCCCTTAGCATTTTTCATTTTGTGTGAACATGATCCAAACACTCCCCTGGAATCCATGGTTATATAAACGAGCTCTTACCTCAGATCCATGGACTACAGTTTGTTGGTGACCGGAATAACCACCTGAACCATCAGTGGAGTTGTGACGGGTTCAAACTGTGCCTCCGACTCTTCTGTCACCATTTCTTAGCTCATTCAGGACTAAGAACCTCATCTTTGTCGGACCATCACAAGGACAAGAAGGAGCATCGCCACAGGAGATCGACCGGAGATGAAGGTATAAATTCAGTGGATATCATCCATTAGCCCATGGATCTGTGGATGGAGGTGGTGGTGGTGGCGGATATATCTCTGGATAGAGGTGGTGGTGGTGGAGAAGGTAGTAGGTGGTGGTGGAGATAGAAGTGTGGAGGTGGTGAGTTCTTAAGATTTAAAATAAAATTAAAATAAATGGATGAATGAAATAGTGATAGGATAAGTGGAGGTGGGGGTCTGAACCAAGTACAAAACTTCTTTTTCTCTTTTCCTAATATACCCTCCTTCACTAAAGACAAACCAAATTTATTAATTAACTTAAATGAAACAATACAAGGATAATTCGCATCCATTAGATCATCATGATCAAGGGTCAAGAATTAGTTTGTAAAGTTTTCTCAACTCAAAGAGTTTTCATTCTACCCTTACTATATATATATATATATATATATATATATATATATATATAAAGTTTTCTTATTGAATTTCACATGCGAAATAGAGCAATTTTACATGTGAAATAGGGTGTCTACCTGTCTACACTTATGAGGGTGTCTACAATGAACTTTTCACTATATATATATATAGGGATATATATATATATATATATATATATATATATATATATATAGGGAGAGGATCATTTGAGAACCAATTTGATTTGAGAACTAAAAAAAACTAATTTGAGCCACAAGTTTATTTACATGTATCCCCCCTCCCATGAATTGTAGTGGTCCCCCTGAAATTTGTGGTTGAGATTTAGTTCTCAAAAGTTCTCAAAAGAAAAAGTTCTCATTTATATATATATATATATATATATATATATATATATATATATATATAGGGTTATGTTCAAATGAGAATTTTTTCTTTTGAGAACTTTTGAGACCATTTGGGCCACTATTTCAGGGGGAGCATCAAATTCATGGGGGGTTTCCATATATATAAACTAGTGGCTAGATTAGTTCTTTTTAATTCTCAAACCCAATTAGTCTCAAATGATCCTTCCTATATATATATATATATATATATATATATATATATATATATATGGGAAGGATCATGCGAAAACACCATTTTTTGTGAGAACTGCGTAAACAAATCTTAAAACCTACATAACTTTTTTATACGTTCATACTTTTTTTTAAATGTGCACCAAAAGTCTTAAAATTATGTTATCTTTAATCCTATAAAAATTTTAAAAAATTTAACGCTTTTTTTATTTTTTATTTTGTTTTTTGTGGTACACGTGCATCACAAAAAAAAACTCATACTTTTAGTATGAGTTAATTTTTTTCTTAGTCGCACCATATGTCATATATTTCCATCATTTTTTTGCACTTTTTATTGAACGATGCACATGTGCATCACACCAAAAAAAAACCTCATACATGTGATATACATTAATAAGTTTAAAAACAAAATGCATCTTAAATCTTATAGTTGTGTTATCTTTAGATTTAAAGAAAAAATTAACATTTTATAACTTTTTTAATTATATAATGCACATGTGCATCACACGGGAAAAAAAGTTACATTTTTTTTAATATTTTGATCCAGAATTAAAGATAACGTAATTCTAAAGCTTTTGGCGCAAATTTTATAAAAAATCGTTAATGTATGAAAAAGTTGTTGGAATTTTGGGAGAAAAACTAGTGAAAAACGAGTTTTTCACTAAGTGTGAAAATGAGTTTTTCACCAACTTTGGACTAAAATAAAATACAGATAACATAGGTTGTTGCCTATGTATTTAATGGGTTTGTGTAGTACGTTGTGAGGGCTTTCCAACGCATCAAACCACGTCCAAATCCGAGCTCGTATGAATGAGATATCAAAGCTCAAAGTTGAGGTCTCGCAACTTGTGAAGCTGCAAAAATTAGAGAGAAAAATGCTAAGTATAGCATGTTAATTCATCCCACATTGGTTGGGGATTGAAACCAAAAGTGGTTTATAAGGTGGGAACCTTACCAACTATTGTTTCCTTTAGTAGGACACATCCCTTGGACCCTGAGGGGTGCGAAGCACCCCTAACTCGCACTCGCACACGCGCGCGCGTGGCGTGGGCGTATGAGGCGCAATGTGGCGCTTTGATGGCGCACTTTGAGCCGCTTGAGAGCCGCCTTATTGTTTTTGGGTTCAACCGGAAGGTGTTCCGGTTGAAGTCCAAGCGGACCTGTGTGGTCTAGGCAGAGAGGTTCAAGCGGAAGTGAGTTGAACCGGAAACAGGTTCAAGCGGAACTAGTTCAACCGGACCTGTGTGGTCTGGGCGAAACCGAGTTTAACCTGAACAGTGGTTCCGGTTGAAGTTCAAGCGGAGCTGAGTTGAACCGGAAATTCTTCCGGTTGAAGTTGGGACGGACCGGAAGATCAGTTCTTTCGGAAAACAACTGTAACGCGGAGTCCTCCGGATTAACAGCTGGAAACGCGTTTTGAGCTAATTAAGGTAATTCCGTGTTAATTAGAAATCAATTTGCATTAAAGACGTTTAATGCAAAGTTTGACTACGAATTATTTTTGTGTGCTCAACAAGTCATTCCCACCACTATATATACAGCCTCATTAGTTGAGGCTACACACACCAGAATTTACAGAATTCTTTCTCTCTGTTTCTCCTCAATATTTCTCTCATCTTCTTCATCGTTCTTGTTGTTTCTTCAAGCTTTGAAGGTATCTTTCAAGCTTAGAGTTATCCCGGCCGTACAATACAGTTTAGGCGATTGTACCCTGGGAAACAAAACGGTTCTTCGGTAGACCCGGAATTTGTTTTAAGGGACCGGGGTTTTGACCCGAAGCCTTCGCCAAGGTTCCTTGGAACCTTCTCGTTTTCTTAACTAATATCAAAAGATTTTTTACAAGTATCTAAAAAATGTGTTTTCTTTTCGGCCTATGGTTCGGTCAAAGCAATGACTTGAGTGAGTAAGGAAGTAGGACCTTTTTACCCCGGCTGTGAGTTATTACTGACCCCTCTGTCTCCCCCCCGCGCTGTGAATGAAGTGAGTAATTCGTTGGTGCTTGCCCTTCAGTAAGTAGTTCGGATGGCTGGATACATGCTACGCAGTTCATAGTTCAAATTAATGAAGTGTTGAAACTAATTGATTCCATGTTCAAAATTTTTGGATCGCTTTCTTACTTATTCATTTATTTACTATATGGAATGAGTTATAAAAAAATTCATTTTCTTTAACTTTCAAAACCTTTTCCTTAAATCTCTGTCCTTATTTTACTTCATTTAAATCGAGATAAATTCATTTCACTTGTACTGTTATTTTAATTTATTTCATTGTAATCTTTTATTTTCTCAGTATTGTATTTCATTTCCGTGTAGCATTTTATTATTTCCTTGTAATTGTTGATAGGAGTAGATCTAATTTATTTCAAGTGTATTGTAATAGAATAGGTTTATTTCTTTTGTTGTAATCGTAATAAATAAAAGTATTTATTTTATTTAAATATGCGAACGGTTTTCCTACAAAAGTTACGTGGGTTTTAATATGTGTTTTCGCAGTTTTCACAAAAAATGTGTTTTCACAGGATCCTAACCCTATATATATAGGGAAAGCATATAGTGAAAACCCACTTGAGTTGTGAAATCTTTAAAAACCATCCAAGGGTTGTTAGCTTATCCACCTCACTCTAATTTGTCGTTAACAAAATGGTAAGATTGTATTTTCATCTTTCATCCATCAATTATGACTTTTGTCTTTTCAATGTCCCATCACATCATCTTTTCTTCCTAGATAACCCCCCTCCATCTTTTTCTTTTCTTCACTTTCCATTTACCCTTATCCTTTAATTCTACTTCCTCTTCATATGAAGAACACCCATGAACTCCATTAATGCACTTCAAGAAACCTTCAAAATTCGAAAAACACAATCTCCGAATATAATGTCATCTCCTCAACATCAGTTTCCTCACAATTTGGAAGGCCATTTGCATTGTACGGAATCATCCAATGATTTTAATATCAATAATGGACAATCTTATGAAGGTATGTTAGGAGTTTTTTTCTTTTTAACCTTCCTTTTTCTGAATATCCCCCCCCCCCCCCCCAACAATTTTATATGTACTTACATATGTTTTATTCAGAAGCTTCGATGATCATGAAGATCCTAATATTCAAGACAATGTCCTGAGGGTTCTTCATCTAGTAATGATGTCCTGTTTGAACAAACTGAAGCATATATTTTCTTGTTTCATATCTCCCAGCGGATTCAAGATTTATTACCCTCATGTTTCATATCTCCCAACGTATATGAAATGATGAACTTGTTTTCTTCCTAGGTCACGAGATTTCGTGTCAAAGATGAAGATGCTTATCAAGAACTCAAGAGAATTAGTTTTTATATATTTTTGTTAGATTTTATATATTTTTGTTATGTTGTCATATTTTTTTTATTATTTTTAAAATGTTATTGTATGGTTACTTATAAGTTAATAAAATATATTTGTTATTTTTTTAGTATATTTGTCTAGATAATTTACATATGTATAATGCTGTGAGCATAATGTTTAATAGCACTAATATTTATTTTTACATATGTTAAATCTCCATATATTATTAAATTTACATATGTAAATTACTTGTGTGCTACATACGTAAATTAGACGAAAATCTACATATGTATATTACTTGGATGTACATATGTAAATTACTTGAATTTACATATGTTACATGTTTGTGATGTTTATGTATATGAACTGATTAGTTTTTTTATTGAATTTACATATGTAAATGACTTGAATTACATTACTTGAATTTACATATGTAAATTAATTGAATTTACATATGTAAATTACTTAGATTTACATATGTAACATGTTGTGATGTTTACGTTTATGAACTCATGAACTTGTTTTCTTCGTAGGTTACGAGATATTTTGTCAAAGATGAAGATGATTATCAACAATTTAAGAACAATTTGCTTTTACATATTTTTGTTAGGTTGTTATATATTTTTTTTGTTATTTTTTAAATGTTATTGCAATTCTTACTTATAAGTTCATAAAATATATTTGTTATTTTTTTTTGGTATGTTTGTCTCCATTATACTATGATGTTTACGTATATGAACTGATAAACTTATTTTCTTCGTAGGTTACGAAATTTTGTGCCAAATATGAAGATGGTCATTAAGAACTAAAGAACAATTAGTTTTTATATATTTTTGTTAGTTTGTCATATATACATATATATATTTGTTATGTTGTTATATTTTTATTATTTTTTAAATGTTGTTGCAATAGTTACTTTTATGTTAATAAAATATATTTGTTATTTTTTGGTATACAAATTACATATGTATAAAGTTGTGAGCATAATGTTTAATAGCACTAATACTTTTTTTTACATATGTTAAATCTCCATTTATTATTAAATTAACTTATGTGCTACATATGTAAACTTAGACGAAAATCTACCTATGTAAATTACTTGGATTTACATAAGTAAATTACTTGAATTTACATATGTAACATGTTGTGATGTTTACGTATATGAACTGATTTTTTTTTCAATTTACATATGTAAATTACTTGAATTTACATATGTAACATGCTGTGATGTTTACGTATATGAACTGATGAATTTGTTTTCTTCGTAGATTACGAGATTTTGTGTCAAAGATGAAAACGATTATCAAGAACTCAAAACAATTAGCTTTTATATACTTTTGTTAGCTTTTATATATTTTTGTTAGGCTGTTAAATTTGTTTGATTATTTATTTAATGTTGTTGTAATTGTATTTACACGATAATAAAATATATTTGTTAATTTTTTTTTGTAAATATGTTTAGATATTTACATATGTATAATGCTCTGAGCATAATGTTCAATAACACTAATACTTTGTTTTACATATGTACAATTCGTATCTTGAAAACTAAAAAAATTGAATTTAAAAAAGTTGGAGATATAATAATAATTAATGTCTTGCAAGTTGAAAAAAATTGAGAGGGAAAGAGATTTGTGTAATGTTTGATATCTTGGGAGTTGAAAAATTGAAGAGGGAAACTCAATCATTATATTGGAAATTGAAAAATGTGGAGAGAGAAATAGTAGGTAATTAAGATTACTATCTTGCCCTTTTGGTTTTTTATTCAATTTAAATAAATGAAAAATAAATAAATAAAGAAGTGGATTGATTTCATCCATCCATTGCTAAGATCAATGACCCATATAGAGTTTTTAAGGTTTTCACAACACAAGAGGGTTTTCATTATATCCATTCCCTATATATATATAGTGAAAAGTTCATTGTAGACACCCTCATAAGTGTAGACAGGTGGACACCATTTTTCATCATTGGATCTCTTGATCTAATGGTTGTAATTAATTTCTTTTTTTTTCTTTTTTTTCTTTTTTTTTCTTTTTTTTCCACTTTTAAAACAATTTCAAATGTGAAAAAAACAATTTCTTTTTTTTCTTCTTTTTAATTTTTTTTTTCATTTTTTCAAACAATTTCTCATGTGAAAAAAACAATTTTACAGACACCTTCGCATGTGAAATAGCTATTTTTCACATGTGAATTGTTTGAAAAGTGTGAAAAAAGAAAAAAAATTAATCACAACCATAAGATCAATAGATCTACTGGTGAAAAAAAGTGTCTACCTGTCTACACTTATAAAAATTGTTTTATTTAAATATTAATATTATTGTTTTAATAATACTTTTAATTATTATAATTAGTAATTAAACAACGTCTAAATTATGGTTAATATAATTATTTAAAACAAAAGCATAGGTTATTATAATGAGCACCTAATAATCAATTTATGCGCCACCAAGGGCTGCCGGCACGCTTGTCTTCTACCTGCCTATTTCCTTGATACAAGAAACAAATTGTAATTAATTATATGTTGCTTAAACTATAATTCTTTATTTGTTTACAATACTAATTTAGATGTATTTGAAGTTAATCAAAAATGATGAATTCGTTCACAGTGTTAGAGTTTGGATTTAAGGTATTTTGGTATACATGTATTGGGTTTTGAATTCAAATCGTAGTGTCTTATATTTATACTATATTATAAATATAAAAATGACAAATTTGTTATTTATTTAAAAATTTAAAAGTTTAAATATGTATGTATAATAGTTTTTTCAAATACATACATAAATAAATACCCTATTGTAAATTGTTATGTCGTCGTCGTAGCATCGTGCAACCAGTTTCCTATTAGTCTCATTATTAAGGATTGTTCTCATCAAATCTCTAGACTCTACTGTGTTAGTTTCAGGGTTTCAGACTTTTGTTTACCAAATTTGGGTTTTCTAGCTATTTTATTATTTTCTTTTGAACGGCAAACACCTGATTATTCAGGGGTCTTATCATGGCAAACGATGCTACCCACGACACGCTGCGATCGCAGGTCGTGTGAGTAACTAGGACCCTCTATGTTGCACATCCATCCCAGAGGAATCTCACCGTTTAAAGGTCCACTGTGGTAAAATCTCTGACCCACCTCTAAAATTCTTCATTCATTTTTTTCTGTGTCCGGTGGTATTTGAACCCTTGACCTTCACATTGGAAGGCAAGGGTGTATCCACTCTACGAAATGGTGGGGGACGACTATTTTAGTACTAAAGCGTGTATTTATGTGTTTTGATTTGGGAGTTTAATAAATATATATTTTCAGATTACTTATATTAGAAGATAGTACTTGGAGAAAATTTTTATATTTTATAAGAAAATATGTTAGACTGGTTATACTTGAAGAAAACTATAGATTGAGAACAAGACATGTGCTCTAGATTACAATCTAAGTACCTAATTAACACATCTTATGCTTATCTCCGCACGTTACGACACACAAGTCGAAAAGTGTCAAAACAAAGAATCCAGTGCAAATTGTGAGACCGGTGCCCGGTGGTAACAGCAGGTTCCTAAGAAGTTTCTTCTTGTGGTTGAGAATTCCCACATTATGATACGAGTATAAAAAGTTTGTGCCATTTAGTTTGCCTCTCACCAATGATTCCAAAAGCCGAAGTTGATGAGGTGAGGTACCTAAAGACATTAAAAATTGGAGGTCTTGGGTTTTAAGTGCCACATGTGACAAAAAAAGACAGGTTCGAGGTTGGGCTATGGGGTTTTTCTCACATATGACGAGTTTCCTCCTGATAAATAGTGGAGATGATTGGATGATGTCAGTGACCCGTCAATGATCGAACTTTACTATTAAAAAAAAAGAAAATTGAGTTGCCTCTCTAAAAGAATCTTAGTGAAAGATTGTTTATTGAAACTAGCTCTTTGCGGTCTATATAAAATAGCAAAGCTCGATATTAATAAATTAATTACACTTCGGTTATACTAGCAAAACCTTAGATTTTTAAAGGTTAAGATGCACATAATGTTGTGATTTTAGTATCATTTTTGTATAATTGGATTTATTGAACACTAAATTTAAAATTGGAATATACACTTATATGAGTTATGAGTTAGGGAATGCAAAATGAAGTACACGTGATCATAACTATTCTAATTTTTCGAGTTTGATACACATTTGAGTCTGAGACTCTCAGTATCTCAGTAGTTATGTTGGTTACATAACTACTAATGGTAGTTATGGAGGTTGTAACCACCACTGGTAGTTATGGCAGTTAAAAAAACTACCATATGAAGGTTAAATAACTACTATATGAACGTTAAATAACCACTAACCATTTGATTCATTTAAATGAATTCATTTGGTCTTTTACCAACGGGTACGAATTCTCATGGCAAATCATTTTTGTTCTTCAATTTCAATTGAGTTTTATTATATTAAACGTTTCGGTTGTACCATCGAGATAGTTTGATCTGAAAGTGTCTTCTACTACTCTTAGTTTTTCCAAGCAATCGAAACCCCCAATTTCAACAATGATCAAACTATTTCGATGGTGCACTCAAAATCTTTTATCATATAAAAATAAGTTGAAATTGGCGAAATTTGAAGGGTGGGACTTTCAAATGTGGTAGAAGAACATGCACTTCTTACTTACTACCCTGAAAGTGGTCTACATATAGCACTCCCATGCCTAAGTATGATTGACTCCTTATTTAATGCGGGAGAATGATGATTACATATGAAGGGAACACATTCTTAATGGTAAAAAATGCTTCAAGTAAGATATTTCTAGTTAGTAATTTCAACAATTACAAGATGGTTGATATTAGGCCTTTCATGGAACAATATAATGAGTTGTTGAGGATTCTAGGGCAGTTTGTCCAACACAATAGGCAAATGGATGAATTAATCCATCTTAGTTTCTAGTATCATTGGCAAACTGTCTCCTTAGAAAGATTTCAAACCACTTTGAACATAATAAGGAGGATGTGAATTAATAGTGTTCAAAGATGTTGTCTAACTAGCTCTTAGTTGTGTTATGGATGTTTTAGCTCACTAAGTACTCAAGTTCATCGAACCGCTGTGGCTTGTGCATGTTAAAGCATTTATGATATGATTAGGAGTTAGTTAAATAGTTTAGAATTCATTTGGTTAAGTTTTGCATATGAATTCTGGTTCATTATTAGTTAGGGCAGAAATTGTCAAGTTCACCAAAGTATAAGGTTGAGGGGTGAAACTGTAATAAATGAAAATAGTTTCGTTTATATCCGTTGGGCGGGAATCTCACAATCAACGAACTGTTGATTAGGTTAAGTAGGTGAGCTCGAGATCAGTTTTAGGCACTTCTTGATTTCGTTTTCATTGCTCAATTCCTTTCGTTTCCTACTTTGTAATAAGATCGTCTATCTATTCACATCAATAATACTTTCAATTTCTGTCCCGATTACATGTAATTGATTCTCCTGTTATCGATTGTTCTTCATTCATATTAGTCAAATTCCGCTGATATTCTCACAGAGGAGATGACTGGTTCAGTTGGGTAGTCACATCAGAATTGGGGAGTCCTTACGGGCTCAAGAAAATGATAATATCAAGGATAAGAATAAAGTCGGTCCATCTTCTGTAAAAATAGTTAAAGATGATGTACCCAATAATTCCAACAAGTCTAAACTAAGCAAGATGAAGTTCAAAGGTAACAATGACATGTTGTAGGTGTAGTGAACCTTGTCATTTCAAGAAGGATTATTGTGTTTGTAAAAAACAACAGGAATGGTGCTGGTCCTAGTCGGCCGAGAATCCACCCAAGCAACAAGGTCATATTTCAAGAAGGAGTATCGTGTTTGTAAAAGGGACAGGAATATTGCTGTTCCTAGTGGGTCAAGGATCCACCCAAGCAACAAGGTCAGATTTCATCACAAAATTTTATTTCGGTTCAAAATTATTTTTCTGTAATATCCGAGGCATTTTATGTACAGGATGATGATAAGTCACGGTAGGTTGATTCGAGCGCAACTAGTCACCTTTGCAAGGATCTTCGTTAATTTTAAAACATTCAACCAATTGAAGATGGATGATCAAGATGGGTAACATTGCAACTGAACCTGCAAGCAAAGGACTAGGACTAGGACGTGTTACACTTACCTTTACTTCTGAAAAAAATTATGTTTAGACAACATGTTGTATGTACAAGAGATTTGAACGAATCTCTTATCTAGTATTGTGTTGAACAATTGTGATTACAAACAAATGTTGAAAAATCACAAGTTTTCTTCTCAAGACATGGTACTTTTGTTGGATTTGGCTATCTATGCAATGGTATAATGAAGTTAAATCTAAGGGGTGCTTTTAATAATCAATCTATTTTCATGGCTTCTTCTAGTTCTAATTCTAGTAATAATTTGACTAAATCATAATTGTGGCATGCTAGACTAGAACATGCATGTTCCATACAAGAGATTAAAGAGTTTAATACCTTCTTGTGACATGAATCATGAAAAATGTAAGACTTACATGTTAAGAAAGATCACTTGACATCCTTTTAAGGATGTTAATAAAGAATCTAAGTATTCTATTTACTTTTTGCATGCAAAAGGTTAAGCTTTTGATAAATTTAAGATATATAAACAAGATGTAGAATTATACAAAAGTGATTTGATTAAAATCTTATGTACTGATAAAGGTGGTGAGTATTATGATCCCATATATTTTTAATCTGCTGGAATATACATCAAACCACAACTCCTTATACATCATAACAAAGTGATGTAGCAGAAAGAAATAGTAGGGCTTTGAAAGAAATGGTTAATTCCATGTGATCATATTCTTGTTTAAGTGACGGGTTCTGCAGGTGTGAGGCTACGTTGATAGCCTATTATATATTGAACAGAGCTCCTTTTTTGGAACGGCATCGATCAGGCGACTTTGGTCTCACGTGTAAACCTACCCTTGCGGGGTTATGTCCAAAGTCAATTACTCGGACCTCCGTGAGAACCAAGACACCCCCTCCTGAAGCTTTCTCCTGGCAGAAACCCCCTCCTGGGACAACATGGGGTAAAACTGTCTTCCCTTGGATTAGAACTTGAGTCACATAGTAACCAAAGCCCTAAGAGCCAAGGGGGTAACCACTAGGACAAGTCCTAGTGGTTATTGAACAGAGCTCCTAATAAAGGAATAAAAATATCCCATATGAACTTTGGTATAAAAGCCACCAAACTTAGGTTACCTTAAAGTTTTGGGTTATAGAGTAGTTGTAAGACCCATTGAACCTAAAAGGAAAATTTAATTGAAAGATATGTACATTGTATCTTCATCGAGAATTTTGAGCATTCCACAACATATAGATTATGTGTGATAAAATCTAATGAATCTGTCTTTGTGATCACGGTTATAGAGTCAAGAGATTTTATCTTTGATGAAGAAAGACTTGCATCCATACCTAAAACAAGGGACAACATTCAGAATTATTTCAGTAAGAACTTGCTTTCTACTGAAAACGTATCTAGTGGTACTGAAAGTATATATTAGGGGTGTGCACGGTTCGGTTTTTATAGTTTTTTTGCTCAAAATCATAACCATTAGTGATGGTTTGGTTAACCATCGGTTTTGGGTCGGTTATGGTTAATTTTGGTTAACCATTAAACCTATGAAACACTAAACTTGAACTCAAAACTTTTAACTTGCAGCTGTAGGTTTAGCTGGTTAACCATCAAACCTATGTTTCATCGTTTCAGCCAACGGACTCGAAACTGTATATGTGGGAGTACTTGCAACTTTATTATTGTTTCAAAAAAATGTGGGACTAGTGATCTTACCCATTTTGATTTCATTTAAACTTAAATATTCCACTTGTATTATTGATCCGCACACATACACCTAACTGATGTGAACCATTTTTATATGTGCTTCAACTTTTATGAGAATTGAGGTGGCTTCATCAGAATATCAACTTTATTTACTTGTGAGTTGCCATCATCAGCAAATCCTCTACGTGACTTCACAGAACCAATTGCTAAAAGAATTTATGACTAATAGGATTTAATGCACCAGCTCCCAAACTTTAAGTAGTTTTGAATTTGTATATAGATGAATCATCACCGAACAGGATCTTCCGTGGATAAAATCTTACTATGTTTATTTATTGGACTAGTTGTGGGAAAGGATTTACATGTTTTGTTTTTTGTCACTTACCATTACTAAGTAAATATTACTAGAGAAGAATCTGTACACGTGCATATATACGCACTAACGTACACATAATATGCATGTGTTTCAAATTTGGTTTGGTTCTGGTTATATCGAATAATCAAAGCTTTATAACCGTAACTGTCACACCCCAACCGACGGTGAAATATATTTGATAGATTAATCTTGATTTTAGATAAACATTTATTAATTACTTTATTATTATTAATTCTAGTAGATTAAGTAAATTTGTTTAGAAAGTAATTTAGGATGAAGTCGGTCATCTAGGAGTATGGTTATCTAAGTTTAGGTCGGTTCTTAGAAATCAGTCGGTTATCCAATATTATATATTGGAGTCATGGTTTGTATTTTATAGATACCACACAAATTAATTGAGCAGTAGTTTTTAGTTTCGATCGAACAACAAATATTTAATTAGATTTTATTCATATCGAGAGTATTGTTTCGTTTCAAGTTGCGATCAAGTTCGTTTGTTTCCAATTGTTCTCCAACAATTGGTATCAGAGCATAAGGCTCGTATCGTGGGATCGGAGGAAGAAGAACGGGTTGAAAGAAACCCTTATGAAGAGGAGAACTCGGTGTTCGTATTGTGTGTAGAAGCCTTGTTCTGTTGCGACAAAATATTTGCGACCAGATTCTGCTTTCGTGACATAAGTAAGTTTAGCGACGTAGTTAGCGACGATTTTGAAGATCAGCGACGAGATTAATAATTCGCGACAGCGAATATTAGCGACGATTTTGAAGATTAGCGACCAGTTATTGCAGATCAGCGATCAGAATCTGCAAGTAAGATTTTTTGTGACCAGATTTATTAGACAAGGAAGATAAACTTGTGTGAGTCAAAGGAAAGTTGTGTATGTGTGAATCGAAGACCTAAGTGGTCTGTCTATGTGACATAATCAAAGAGGAGACCTGTGTGATCGAATCGAGAACTTAGTGTTCTTACCTGTGTGGTAAAGAGAAGACCAAGCCTGTGTGAACTTGGCCTTTGGACCTGTGTGATCCAAAGAGAGAAGAAACCTGTGTGGTTTGAGATCGACCTGTGTGATCGGAGAGAAAAGACCGAGACCTTTGTGATCTTGGCTATTGGACTTGTGTGATCCAATAAGAGTAGATTCTTTGTGAATAAGAGATTCTGTGTGAATCAGGGATTCTGTGTGAATCAGGGATTCTGTGTGAATCAGGGATTCTATGTGAATCAAGGATTCTGTGTGAATCGGGATTCTTTGTGAATCAATAAGAGACGAAAAGATCTGTGTGATTTTCGTTATTGGACCTGTATGATCCAGAAACCTAAACCTATGTGATTTGGGTGTGATTTGTGTGATAAAAAATTGTGATTTTTTTTTGAAGAGGAAGAACATGGAAGCAAACAATGCAAGACGGTGGTTACCGGTAGCAAAGTGGGTATTGCAAGTGTTACGATCGAAGGGTGTGAAGATCGAACAAAGAAATCGAATGAAGTTGGTTGGTATGTCCATGGCTTTGGACAATGTTATGGTTACTAAGGGTGGTGGTGCCCGAGTCCAAAAGATTGCAGCAGATGTGAATGATGTTCCGGTTAGTCATGAAGATGATAAAAGTGAAGAGCATGTTGCAGAGTCGTCTACCCAAGTGTTGACAACAAATAATGAAGGTGGTGCTATGATGTGTAACAGTGATGGGTTGAATGAGAGTCTAGGTGGACATCCAATAGTTTATGAGAAAGTTGGTCAGGGAGTTAAGGTGGGAAGTGAATCAATGGTTCTTTCAAGGCTAGATGGACTTTGCATGTTTGTCAATTGGAAGAAAGAATGCAGAGCAAGAAGTAATAAAGTAGGGTGTAAGAGAAAAAAGAAGTCAACTAGGAGGAATCGAGAAGATAGTAACAATCCAAGAATTAAAGTTAAAGAGTTACGTGTATTATCGGGAATTCAAGATCAAGGAGGCACATATCAAGATTAAGGGGGAGAATGATAGATTAATCTTGATTTTAGATAAACATTTATTAATTACTTTATTATTATTAATTCTAGTAGATTAAGTAAATTTGTTTAGAAAGTAATTTAGGATGAAGTCGGTCATCTAGGAGTATGGTTATCTAAGTTTAGGTCGGTTCTTAGAAATCAGTCGGTTATCCAATATTATATATTGGAGTCATGGTTTGTATTTTATAGATACCACACAAATTAATTGAGCAGTAGTTTTTAGTTTCGATCGAACAACAAATATTTAATTAGATTTTATTCATATCGAGAGTATTGTTTCGTTTCAAGTTGCGATCAAGTTCGTTTGTTTCCAATTGTTCTCCAACAATATTGAGGCATGGAGATTGTTCAATAGCACATGAAAACTATTATAGTTAAAGTACTTAATCAAACCATATTCCATTGATAAAAGAAATTGAGTTCACAAAAATAATCAAATACAACATGTAGACTAATTAATGTTTAAGGACTACGTCCAGCATCCTATGTGATAGCATACTGGTCAATAACCTGCAACGTGTACAAGATAAATGTCAACTACGAATAGTCGATAAGTAAACATAAGTTTAACATATAGTAGTAGTGTAAAGTATGTGATCAAAGTGTCAAGTGATAGTTTCATAGAATATGACAAACATGTAAATGAGATAGTGTAATTACATAAATCAAACCTTGACAAATTTAGGTTTCAATCACCTAATGTCAAAAACGGTCAAATTGGCTAGAATGTCAATCGATAGCTATTATGTTACCACAGGCATGGTGTTGTTAACGATTATGCTCGTTCCCAACATTCCAAAATTATCGTTCCAAGTTTATTGTTCCAAGTTCACATACAAGTTCAATTTCACATACCAATAAATGCACATAGACAAGCATAGAGTCGACAAAAGTTTAAGAGAAACATAGAGTTTGAGTTTGAGATATGTATACGTGTTGCACCCCAAAAACAGTTAAAGAGAAAAAGTGCTATGAATACTCACATGATAATGATACTGAGTGAACGAGAATAGCACCAAGTGTATAAGAGAGTTAACGCCGAAGATCACCCTAATGAGACGAATGGACCAACTTGAATATTATGACCAAATGGCTAAGGTTAAGTGTTCGTAATCAATTGAGAGGCATCTTGTTTAAGTGTTTGAATAGTTTTGAAATAAATAGTTTTGAGAGTAATAACACGTTGATGTTTCAAGACATGTTTTGGCCTTATAACTTATAGCACTCTCGCTAAAACTTTTCAGGTAGGCATCCGGATCCAACGGTCGTTGGTTTGGATTTGTACGCAATGCCAAACCAAGACAGAAGCTTAACAACCGATATTTTTCACCCTTCTAGTTATTACATGTCCGATACGCTTAAATGTTGCTACTAAAAATAATGTAATTAAATAAAATTACTTTACTAAATATATTTTTAGGAAGAATAATCCACATATTTGATGACAATTAAACTTAGGGTAAAATATGTATAATCCTAAATTATATGTCCAAAAGTGTAAATATTGAAAGTTTATTATAATTACAAAAACTACCCTAAACTAATATTATTTTCAAAAATAGCCATAACTTTACAATATTGCATATGTGCCCATAACTTTGCTATTCCAAACACATGACACACATACGCACGATTCAATAACAAGTCTAAAACAATATTTAGATTAAGATCATTCGAAAGATGTTAATATTGTATACATCATGAAAAATTACGATTTTAATGGGTCACACTTCAAAGATTTAACTTTATTGAAAAAAAATCATATGTAATGTTCCATAAGCATCACAACAAGTCTAAAATATAGTTTATTATTGTTAGGAACAAGTTTAATGGTTTTTTGTGATTATAGTAAAATCCCCAATTTAATTAAGTGTAAAAGATTGACTTTTCGATTAGCTCTTAATGAACATAAATTAACAGAAAGGGTTCAAAGAGCTTTGTATACTAAAAATGAATGCATAAAGAAAATAACCAGAAAGTGATTGAAAGGTCTTGAAATCAATCGGTCAAACGAGCTTGCGTTGCTTCTAGAAACACAAACAGAGGCTCCAATGGTGAAATTGAGAGAGGGGTTTCTGTAAGTGGTAGTAATGATCGGCTATTCATGAAATACACAATGAATCAATCAACTAGACATAACAAGCCATCTAAATAACCTTGCAAATACATTAACTCTTGAGAAAATACTAGTACAAGATGAACAAAATAAGCTCTCTTCTTAGACCCCTCACTCTGGATATCACCTAACAACTATGTGTAAATTTCAATACACTTGGACTATTTATAGTACCTACTGCCCAACGAACTAGACAGACCCTCGAACCACTGGTTCGTTACTGTTTCGTCTTCTATTCGTTGTCCAGATCATTGAGGGTAACTAAGACAAAATTCAACAAACATAACCAAACAACTAGACCTAGCATTAGAAACACAAAATGTCCTAACAGTTTCATTGAGCAAGTGTTCCAAATACGATATGTGGGTGTATCTATAGTTTAGGGTACGTCTAGGGTTCGAATTAGATAAATCAAGGTTAAGAAATTTTGAGTAAGTTTGGATGAGATCAATTCCAATTAAAATAGGTTGTGTACTAGGTACATTATGTCGTCTATATTCATTAGAGATCAATTTGGATGGAATACTGAGTTTAAATCGAGAACAAATCGATATTGGATAGCTCAAATATCAGATTTTTAGAGAAAATACGTGAAGAATTGGGCGTTCAGTCGTGAGACACGACAAATTACCCCTCCCCCTTGCGACACGCGAGGTGTTTATTTCAAAATATGTATTTTTTTAAATCAATTGCTCATTAAAATCCAGAAACTAATCAATTATATATTAGAAAATTATGATTATGGAACGACATAATAAAGTTTTGAAATGTGAATAATTAAATACTCTAAGTTCTCCGTTAAATGTCAAACCGAAAACCGAAATTACACGAAAACTTCAAACGGGTCGGGTTTTCATTAAGCGATAAACAGCAAATGTTACAGTAACCATAACCGATTGTTCGGTTAACCAAAGCTTCATAACCATAATCATCGGTTATGTCGGTTAATTTGCTCACCCCTACTATGTATGTATCGTCTGAACCAAGGAAAAGCACTAGAGCTAAAAAAGCTAAGTCTTTTGGATCTAATTTCTACTTTATTTAGTTTAAGGGTCAAGGAATGAAGCAGAATCTCAGTATTAATATATTTGTTTTTTTGTTATTGAGGAGGATCCAAAGACATTTAGTTAAGCAATGACATCTAGGGTGTATCTTTCTTGAAAGAATCAATCTAGGATGAGATGGAGTCTAGGATGAGATGGAGTCTAGGATGCATAATAATACATGGAAATTGGCTTATCTACCCCATAGATGTAAGGCATTGTGTTGTATATGGATCCTCAAAAGAAAACTGAAAATGGATGGTACTATGCATGGATAAGTACAAACTAGATTGAAAAGAGGGCGTTGAATTTTTTTTTTATACTGATGCTCCTGTTACTAGTATTTTCACTATTAGGTTGTTGAAAGCACATGCTGCTATCCACAACCTGGTGGTTCATCAAATAGATGTGAAAACTACATTCTTGAAAGGTGATTTGGATAAGGAGATCTATTTGAAACGACCAAAAGGATTTTTTTATACTTTTAATTTAATACACGGTATGTAAGTTGATAAAATCACATGGTCTAAAACAAGCACCAAAACAATGGCATTAAAGTTTCAATGATGTGGTCTTGTCAAACAATCTTCCTACTCTAATAAACAATTACAATTGTTGACACATGTCAAAACTAAATTCATTCTCACAAAAGTTTTCCCTCCCAAATCTACTCCCTAATTAATTATTTTTATTGGAAACTATATCCTATTTTATAATCATGATATATTTATATTTATGGAATTATGACAATCATATATTAATTTACATCTTATTTTTTTCCAAAAATAATTTTTAAACTATGATTATTTTCATTTTAAAAGATATGTAGAAAATTATAAATACCAATAAACACTTATTTAGTGTGTGTTTCAAATATAATTGAATTTAATATTTTAATTAAAGAATACCTAATACTATTTTACAAATTCAATCAGCGTTGCGTTGTGGGTGGTACTATTTATAGAGAAATTCATAAACGATAAAAATCATGTTCATAATATCCAAAATTAAATAGTTTTTTCTACCATATCAAATGAGCCATGTTTATCCAATTTAGAAATTTTAGACATCGCGACTAATACAATTGTAAGTTTTCTAATGTATATCAACATAACATTTTTTATTGATAATATTATAATCTTTTGATTATAATTTAGATTTTATACTTAACATTTAGAATGTGCTCATTAGAATTTTGATAAAACTTTATACTCATCAACATTCTATACAGACTTAAGGTGTCAAGTTTGTTAATTCATAATTCATGTTAGTCGCTATTGAAGGTTTGATTGTTTTTTAAACATGGTCACGTTTATCTTGCATGTTAGTCGCTATTGAGGGTTTGATTGATTTTTTAAACTCTCTTTATTATTTAAAAATAAAGAGAGTAAAGTCACTAATATCATATTATGAATTATAACTTTAGTTATTTTTATCTAATGTAATGTAATACGTTATTCTGGTAATAAGGAGAATATGCATGAATTAACAATTATAGATATATTTTTAATGATTCAACCCGTATAACATACGGGTTCTATCCTAGTTTTCTAATAAACCAAGTAGACAAGTGTGTGTATGGCAAGTTTAATGCTTCAAGTAAAGGAGTTATCTTTTATTTATATGTAGATGACATGCTTATTTTTGGTACTGACCAAGATCAAGTTGATAAAACTAAGAAATTCTTGTCATCTAGCTTTGATATGAAAGCTCTATTGGATTTTGAATTTTTGACTGTCTATTATTTAACGTCACCATAAAGGTACGGTTCAAGAGTTACACTTTGAACGACAAACAGTTGTAAGATTTTACGTTAAGTATTACTGATCGCGAATAAATGGTATTACGGAAAATATTGTTCATTGAAATAATGATTATATTATGTATTTAGAGAAATAATTAATAAGCAATTAAACTGTGAACGTTTAGGGTTAAACGAGTAATTAATTTGTTAACGGTTAACAAATTAAAACGGTGAATATTATTAAATCAAAAGGATTGTTTTGATTAATAATAATGAATAAATCGTTATTCTGTTTTACGATAAACGGAGATTTAATTTATGAGATAAGTTAAATATAAATAGTTATAGTTATTATTATTAAAGATGTTTGTCTAAAGCGCTTTTTCGCCAATATCACTCTCAACTAACGAATTTCCATCTAGCACTCCTAACTATCAACATATTTTCTTCCACCACTCCCTCCGTTAATTTTCTTTAACCCCATTAGTCATCTGCCTACGTGGCCATAAGCCACGTAGACAACCACATAATTATTTTATGCCATGTAGGACAACCACATAGGCAGATGACTAGCGGAGTTAAAGAAACTTAACGGAGGGAGGGGTGGAGGAAAATATATTGATAGTTGGGGGTGCTAGAGGGAAATTCGTTAGTTGGGAGTGTTATTGGCCAAAAAATGATAGTTAGGATTATTTGAAGCCAATAACTCTTAAATATAAAGGTTATTTCTTGGTGGGCATTAATTGTGTTAACAGTTAATTAAGGGATACTGACTTTGGCAAGAAGTCAGTTATTTGGGGATCAGATTGTAACTTGTATTCCTATAAATGCAGGTTAATCCTAAACCCAAATTACTTAATCTCCACTAAAGTTTAGAAACCAAAACCCTAATCACCCTCTCTCTTTCCCCCTCATTGCCACCGGCCGACCCCGCCGCCTGAACCGCCATCGTCGTCGGTTTGCCGCCACCGCTGCCATGCGTTGCCGTAGGTGCCTCCTACTGCCACCGCCCGGTCGCCACCGCTACTATTGTTGTTGTCATCCCATGCAGCACCGAATAGTTTCGGTTTTTCTTGATGGGATTCGATTTGATTATTCAAGTGTTGAATTTGTGATCGGGACTACTAGCAGATCCGTTCGTCGCATCCACGGTGTCAGATTTCGGTTTTTGTCAAGGTCAATTTCTGAACACCCTATGGTTGTTGCATTTATATTTATCTGATTTAATTGTAATTGGATCACTGGTTAGGAATACCACGTTTGTTTAGTATAAAGTTTTAAACTTATCGCTTCCGCACTCGATCATTTGTTATATTCGATTTTCTGATAATATATATATATAATATAAAATGTGATTTTATATTAAATGAGAAAAACTTAATTTGTCCTAAATGAGTCCAAGATTCTCTACATTGGTATTAGAGCCACTTTTATAAGGATTCAGATGAATTTATATCATTGATCTTGCGTTTTATAATGTCAAAAGTTTGTTTGACAAAAGATCAAGCCTTTACGTTTTGTGATTGTGTGAATCGAGCCATTCGACCTTATGCTTATGTTATTATGGTTGAGAATTATATTTGGTTGTGAATTATTATTTTGATTGAAGATGCATCTATTTTCCGGGTATATTGAACTGCGATGTAATAGTTAGGTTTTTATTTATTTTGTTAATTTATAAAATCTATTTACATCAAGGCATACATTTAGTTAAAGACGAAAAAACGAGAATAAAACTTGCTAAGTCAGAAGTGGGTCCCAATACACGAGAGGGTATTGGTCCGGCCTCGCGATAACCGAATTCGATTCATTAGTCTAGGCTAACGTAGCCTCATCACCGTACGCTAAGGATCAAAATTGGCAGCATATTTTCTTCTTTTTGCACCTCGAAACGACTAATAAATCAAGTGGGAGTGATGCTAGAATTGTGGTTGCATGTCCCTTAGACCTAGCTTGGTTTCGTTCTACGGCTCGAACGAAACTAAACACATAATCGTTTTTTACTCGATTCTATTTTTGTGGTTGATTGGTTATTCTAGAATGATATATTTAACCCACAAAACAAGATTTTCACAATCTAAAAAACGCTTAAATTAAAAGAGCTTTAATTTATTTAAAAGGCAAATATAATAAAGTGTTATTATAAAGATAAGACAATCGGTTTTAAATTTAAAGCGTTAAATTTTTAAAACCATAAATTAATAAAGGGATTTTAAATTTTAAAATTAGATTCGCGACAAATGACCAGCTTAGTTTTAAATTACGTTACTAAAATTCAGAGCGCATCGCATATTGAAAGAGTTTCAAATTTATCAGAACAAGTAAAATATGATTCTATTAATATGCACGACTTATTTTCATGCAATATCCGTGCATTATATTTGTTAAAATATAAAAGAAAATCCCAAACTAAAACCGTATTGTAATGCCACCCTCAATCTGAAATACTCTGACCGATCTATCTGAGCCTCATTTGTTAGTGCTTACCCTGCATTGGGCATACGGTTTTGGGATGAGGTCGAATCGCGACCGATTCCCATGAAACATAGGCTCCCCACATGTTTTTATTGAAAAAATAGACACTATTAGTCCTAACTATTCCATATTGGCCAAAAATAATCCTACCTAATTTTTTGTACAGTATTAGACTTATAAATTAACCATGTTTTTACCAATAATCCTTCCGTTAATTTTTTAAACCCCCGTTAACCTCAGCTGATGTGGCTGCTTAAGTGGCTATTTTCCATCCTTGTCACCTGCTGATGTGTAACGAAAGTTACCCCCAATCGGTTTAAAACCCCAATAGGGTCTGAAATCCCCAAATCTACATTGTACTCGTCCTCTAATAACCCTAATCGACGAGATGAGTTCATCTTCAGCGTCATCTGCTTGGTCATCCTTTTTGTGTTCTTCATCATGGGCTTCATCCTTGTTATCAGCTGGACCTTCAAAGGAATAATCTTTCTTCTTCAAAATGCTATCAACCAAGTGATTTTGAGATAATTTAGAAACCTTATTTACCTTGACTATGGTTTTAACTGATGACTGCCACTCCTCACCATCTGTATCACCTTCACATCCAATTACTTCCTTATTCAGTCCCACAGATCTAATTTCTTCTTCTGACTCAGAACCTGTACTTTCAGATTTTCTATCAACAACCTCATCTCCTTCCCCAAGATATTTAACACCTCCTGAATCTGAACCTGTTTGAGATGGGCTTGAATGGGCTTCATCTGTATTCGGTTGGGCTTTTTGGTTAATTGACCTAGGTTGTTGGACCATGGGCTCCACTTTTGGTATTATGGGGTTAACATATACATTCAAAATTCCAGTGAATGCAGAGCCTAGTATGTCTACCATGCTTGGTACATCATTATCATCAACCAAGGGTAACAATCCACCATCGAGATCCATTTCTGGAACAACCCAATGGAGGGAAAACCATCCCTTCTTGTACTTGCCATACTCCACAACATAATCTGAAAGCTCGAAGAAGGACATCTTATCACTCTCAATTGAAATTTCAGTTGACATACCTCCAGAATACCAGACGATCAGTGGGTAGTTGATTTCACCTCCATAGTGTAAGCTGATGTGAAAACGATCAACCATTGCTTCGATATCTTACTTTGGGAGTGGATTATGTCTTCATTCAGTGTGGAACGATGCTGATGTTGCTCGATCAGTGGATTAGGGTTCGTATATGGTGAAGATGGAAGTGTGTGAAAATTTAATTGATCGATTTAGTCAATTTAGGGCTTGTATACTGAATTTGGGATATTTCATTACACGTCAGCAAGGAACGGTAAAAAAATAGCCACTTAAACAGCCACGTCAGCTGAGGTTAACGGGGGTTTAAAAAATTAACGGAAGGATTATTGGTAAAAACATGGTTAATTTATAAGTCTAATACTGTATAAAAAATTAGGTAGGATTATTTTTGGCCAATATGGAATAGTTAGGATTAAGAGTGTCCATTTTTCCTTTTTTATTAAGGGCCAATATCACTTGTTGCATGACAAGTGAGTATAGTTGGGGTAAACGTACCAAAACTTGACTCTTCGTGTCACACAAATCTAAGAGTTATGTAGAGAATAATCGGTAACCATTACCCACCTACGTAGCAAATGCATGAGCGAATAGTGCTAAGCCAATCACCTCTGTATTTGTGAAATAAGGTCACTGTCTAAGTTTATTTGATTAAAGAGACAAATTAGAATTGCAAATTCACAATATGTTATGTAACCCCAAATTGAGAGTTGTGTGAGACGCAATCGGTAACCGTTACCCATCTACTTAAGAATACAAATGAATAGTGCTAAACCAATCACCTTGTATTTATGAAATCTGGTCTCCATCCTAATAGAAATATATGTCGTTGGGTCAATTTATTTATTAGGTAACTAGAAACACGAAATACTAAAATATGTTGTTTCCTCTTATAGATGTTTCATATCTTTTATGCTCAATACCGTCACCGACGTATAATGTACAAAAATAAGCTCACTAGGAGGAATTTCCTGGTAATGTACCGAAAATTAAGAAGCGTCCTTGAGAAGGAACAGATGTCGTACGTGTTGGACGTACCACTGGCTAAGCTTCCACCACTTGATGACACTAAATCTCAATGGTTACAATATTACAATGTTTCTTCGAGAATGTCATGTTTGATTCTCTCAATCATTAGTGAAGAACTCCTTAGTGAAGTCAGGAATGATTTCAAAAGCCTATATGCTTATGACATGGTCCAACAGTTTGGGAATGAATATCAGGCAAAGCAGGTTTTGAGTCTAGAGATCACTAGAGAAATAACAAAACCAATGAAATTTAAACATAGTGTCACGAATCATGTTAACCGCATGGTAAGGTACTTTGATAGGCTTGAAAAGCTGGAGGTTCTTGTTCATCAAAATATATCCTCGAATATGATTATGGCATCCCTTCCAACCGAATATGAGGCGTTTACGAAAGGGTGCATCAAAATTAGGATTGATAATCACACACACGTAAGAAAAGTATACCTATTGCATAGTAATATAGTTTCGATAAGATACTGAGTATCGATTAAAGGACGCAATTGCTACCAATAAAAAAAACTTTGTTGGCTAGCCAATAATAAAGTGAGGGTTGTGAAAAATTCTACTAAATACACAAATAAGAAAATTAGAAAAAGAAACTATCAATCACTAAGGATCACTTAAGTTCGATTTTATTTACAACAAAAAAACTTAAGTAATAAATGATTTTCAAGGTCACCAATTTAATAAAATGGAATAGCTCTCGTCAAGTTTACCGATTCCCACGATAATATTGGAAATCATACACAATAGAACACTTGACTATCACTACAATCTTGGAATAAAGATAAGTGACTAAATTTATGTTAATGTAATAATTTGAACCGACCCTCATCAAGGCTATCAAGTCTCTTGGTAATAATGGAAAGTAGATGCGATAAACACACTTTAACCACCATAATATCGACATAAATGATCAAGCCAAGAACAAAACTCAAAGGAGATTCCAACTTATTCTAAGTTAGAGTCCATATCGATAATCGTCACACACTCGCCACCCCCTGCCAGAGGCGGGGAGGTTGTGGGATCGGTCGGCCATACTAGAACACGCAGAAGCAAAACACATATAAGAATTATAACCATGCACCAGTTGTTCACAGTTGAATAAGGTAACCAACTATCACACTCCCGCCGCACCCTGTCAGGTACGGGGAGAGTGTGGGACCGACTGTCTATATTAGATCTCGCGAAAGCAACAGATGAACCAAACAACATATTTATACATAAAAACAACCAGATAGTCAGTTCACATCAAGGATTATAAGTAATAACTAAAGTGTCTGCTAAACAAGAGCATACTAATATGGTTACAAGTCCTATGGGTCCTAGATAACCCTAAGACTGAACACGCAACAAGATAGATACAAAGAAAGGTAGCCATAACACTATGTGTCAACAACCCACCAATCATCCCATAACATGCTATCTGCAAACACGTTACTTACTTACAAAAATAAACTAAAATACGTCAACAACCATAAGTTGTTGGTGAGCCGTAGCAAGTGACTCATGTAAAATTTATTAGTTTTAAAATACGTGTGCATGCTATGAATCCTGAGTCCTGTCTAAGGTCAACCAACAATCCATGAGGCACCTTTAGTACCCCTTTCATGTTCCAAACATATACGTCATATCCTCTCCTAAAATAAAAGATATAGAGTTTTGATGATATGAGACACCTAATATACTCCTAACGGCCGTGATGATTCAAATATACGCCTCGTGGCAATCCAACCAAAGGGGTTAACCTAAATGACCTTAAAAATCCCACAAAAGGAAATCCAACAAACTAATAATTTCAACGCCTCCGGAGGATGTGATGACAAGTAATGAACCTCCCATTCAACCTCATGTAAATCCCCAAGTGGATGACCTTTGGGAGGATGAAGCATTCTGGAATTGGGAGTTCGATTACTACTTTCCTGCAAACCCACCAAAAGAATCACTAGAATACTTTTATGAACTGAATAATGAAGTCCATCTTGAAAAAGAAGAACCGATGAATGAAGATTTGATGGATGAACCAAGACCACCCTTGTGGATCATAACCCACCAGAAGAGACCTGGGCACGTGAAGACATTTAATTAATTATGTTTATGTTCAACTTTAGATTTAATTGTGTTCAGTTTGATTTAATTATGTTCAATCATGTTTTATATACATATTGTTCCATTAATTTTGGGTTTTAATTTTAGGTTTAATTGTGTTCAGTTTGGTTTATATACATATTGTTTCATTATTTTTGACCAATTTAAACGTTTCCCACCATTTTAACAAATTTCCACCCAATACTTGAAATTTTCCACCATTTTCTAAAATTTCAGCCAAAATTTCAAACCAAATCTAGTTATTATTGATTTATCACATACTTTTCCCTCTCACTTTCACCAAAAATTTCCAATCCAACTTCTACAGCTCTACCATCATCGAATAACTAGGTGTCTTCTCATCCCTCACATTCTCATCTTCCATTATCGAGTCATTAGTTCGATTCTCATTAATTTCATATCATGTACGTTCAGTGCCGAATAGTGACACAAGAAGGAGGTTCAACAAACCATCAATATGACAGCACTAGCGATTCCTCAGAATTTCCATGTTTTTTGGGAGAACAATCTAACCAGAAATTGGTAGGTGTCAATTTGTTCTATTTTATTAATTTCAATTGATTCGTCAAAATTTCCATGTTTGTTGTTTAATTTGTTACCCCTGTACTTTTTGTAAAGTTATAGTTACAGATCGATAAAAATTTCGCTTCAATCCAGAAAAGAAGAATGTTGAGCTCAAGGTCATAGCATCTGCCACATTTTGGGAATTTCAACACATTCATTTTATTCTTTGTTCTTTATTATTTATCTACTTTGTTACATGTTTGTAGGAGCATGTTAGAATGGTACAAAATAAAGAAATTGCAATTGTTGAAATCCTCTCTTATTCTTCCATGTGGACTACTTTCTTCTTTATTACTTTGTTAAAAAGCATTTAACTATTTCCTGTTAATTTTACAGCTCGATGGTGTTACAAAAATCAAGGATGGATCCATGAACCTTGATCACTTGGAAAAACTTGAGTTAGAACTTAAAAAAGAGAGACTTCTACGTGATTATAAAAATAAAGAACTTAAGGCCCTCTCCTTGAAGATGGAAGAATCTAAAAAAAGATTTGATCTACTTATAGCTCATCTGGCTGCACTTGGAACTCCGTTACCACAAGAACTTAATGCTCTGGCATCTACAATGGTAAATTGTGTACATCAAAACTTAATTCTACTGTTAGCAACTACCTATTAACATATACTTTTTACCAATTCAAAAATATTTTTCTAGGTAAATTCTATGGAGTGTTGTGTTGGATGTAACCACAGCAGTAATCATGTTGGCATACGTACAACGTTATGAATGGTCAATTTCATTATCTTCTAATTATACTTTTCCTTGCGATTGCTAATTTCCAAAACTAATTAATTCAATTCTAGGGCATGAAATTGGTGGCTAATCAAACTCATTTCAAACAGTGGAAAAAGAATAGGTAAATAGTTGTCAGTTTCATTCCGTTTTATAGTTTCACATTAATGTCTTTTGGTACCTCAAACGCTTGGGCTAGCTAGGGATTGTTGGAAAAAAGGTCAAAATAGAATTAGCAAATGAAGTTAAACTGACTTTGAAGTTGATCCAGAACATAATGTGATGTTTATCCGGATACTTAATGTTCATCCGGGTATTTAAAGTTCATCCGGATATTTAATGTTCATCCGAAAATTAATTGAATTGTAGTACCTGATCACCCAAAGTAGTGCAATGAGATGGCACTCCTCAGTCCATATCTAAATTGTTGGTAAGTATTTGAAAATTGCTTTATATATTCTGATCAATTTCTATAACCTAATCAATTATATGTTTTTTGTAGGAAGAAAAAAAAGGGTCCTAATTAAGCTCAAATCAAAATGGTTAAAGATGAAGATCTCGTGGTAGTTTTGTTGGTGGATTGAAGATTAAATTGAGAATAATGCCTGTGTATAGTGTAATTTTGTTTAATTTTGATTTGTATAATAAATTGTATGTACTTATTTTGATTTATTGATGTTAATATATCATTTGATTTTTAGGTTTATGATGTTACTATGAGTATAAATTTGTAATTTAATAAAAAATAGAATATTTAAAAAATGCTAAAGTTGCATTTTTTTCAAATGACTGTGGCTAAAGGGTACGAAAGACCATATTTATTGGTAAAGAATGGCCACACACAACCAAAATGAATATGCCTGGTGGAATGGTAGTTTTTAGCCACACTTATTGGGATAGAATGGCGACATAAAATCACAGTCATTATGTGTCATCAAAGGTTAGTTTATAGCGACGTCTTTCAATTTCTTCAAATGATGTGGTTAAAAAATATATATATGTGACTATATAATACCAACAGCCACGCTTATGTAAAATACATGTGGCTGTTGCCACTCTTTGGCCACACTAATTGTGATAAAATGAGTTACTAAAACAACCCCTTAGTCATTTTTTTAAGGATGTAACTAAAAGAGAAATATATGTGACTATATAATACCAACGACCACAATTATGATATTTAATGTGGTTGTTGTCATCCTTTAGCCACACTTATTAGGACAAATTGTCTGATTAAAACAACCATTTTGCCACACTTATTGAGACAAAATGTCTGATTATAACAACCCTAGCCACGTTTTTTCAAATGGATGTGACTAAACACAAATATATGTGACTATATAATATCAACGACCACATTTTTTATATATTAACGTGGTCGTTGCCACCCTTTAGCCACACTTATTAGAACAAAATGTCTGATTGCAACAACCCCTTAGTCACCTTTTTCTATTAAATGTGGTTAAAACACAAATATATGTCACTATATAATACCACGATCACACTTATGATAATTTATTATGGCCATTGCCACCCTTTAGCCACACTTATTGGGACAAAATACATGATTACAACAACCCTTTAGGCACGTTTTAGTTTAATGGGTATGGCTAAAACACCCATATCGGTGTCTATATAATACCAACGACCACAATAAAAAACACATGTGCCTGTTGGGACCCTTTAGCCACACTTATTAGAAAGAAATGTTTGATTACAACAATAAATATTTGTACCCTTTAGTCACGCTTCTAGGTGGCTTCAGCCACTAATATTTCAACGTAACAATAAATATGTGTACCCTTTAGTCCCACTTTTAGGTGGCTTCAGCCACTAATATTTTAGCGTAATATTTGTACCCTTTAGTCATGTTTCTAGGTGGCTTCAGCCGCTAATATTTTAACGTGACCGTATCATACATACGATGACGGGACCTTTGGTCACGCCTGAGCTGGAAAAAAAAAACCTGGCCAAAGACCTACGGCCATGTTTTTTCCAGTCGCCGAAGAGCAATTTTGACGCATTGTCAGGAATCCCTGGAAGATTCTATTACCTGGTATAAATAAAGAGAGTCTTCAGATTTCCGGGGCCGGAGAAGATTTCGGATTTTGTTTTTCTATAAAATCTTAAAAAAAATAAACTGTTTATAAGATTTTGAATTTATTGTTACGACATGTTTATTTTTATCAATTTTGATATGCTTCTTTTAAATTACTATATATCGCAACATGTTTTCATTATCTATCTAGGATGTTTTGATATTTATAAATGGAGTCCAAACAACTTAATATGATGAGACCTTCTCCAATGCATTGTATTTGTATTGTCTTTGGTGATGTGAAGGTGAGAGAATATAGAAAGAGAAAGAAAATGTTTGTGACTAAGTATGGTGCATTTATCAAGCAAAGTTGCTGTAGTGGTTAAAATTCTAAGTTTGTCGTTGAAGAGACCCAAGTTCTAGTCCCACTTACACCAATTTGTGAGATATTGGTGGGTAGTGAAGGATTGAGTCTTGTGTTTAATCCTGAGTCACAAGGGAGGGTTTACGGGCTTGCCCGGTTCCCGCCCGATGGTGCAAATGGGGGGCGCTCCCGGGTTCCCTCGCTATAAGGTTCGGACTCGGGACAGTGGATAGGTCCAGGGTAACCAGCCCTGATACACCGCTGAGCCAAAATCCGTCGTTCAAAAAAAGTATGGTGCATTTAGAGAATGTGAGGAAAGATGGGAGAGAAAAGAAAAAGAGAGAGTTAATATACGAAAAAGAAGATAAAAATTAATGACTTGATATTGCATTTACATTTTACCATTGAATGTCTCATCATAATATCACCGCTATAAGTCACAAACGTCGCCTTATTAATAATAACATTTTACGATGTTCATTAAGGGGCTGTTTGGTTGGTCTGAACCAACCTCTGGATCTGACCGATCCAGACAGTTGGTCGGTCCAGAGGTGTTTGGTTCGCCGTCTGGAGGAGAAAAAATCTGAGCGAAAAAAGTCAATCGGGTCTGGCTGATCCAGGTTCTCGAAACCTGCTGGACGAACCAGAGAATGACTGGAGGGAACGTAGGCAGCTGGGACGAGATCGAGGGAAAAAAACCGGGCAGCTGGGACGAGATCGAGGGAAAAAAAACCGGGCAGCTGGGACGAGAACGATCGAGGGACACAAAAAAAAACCACAACCAGGTCAAAAACTTGCTTGCACGAGACCCGTTTTTTTGGAGCTGCATTCGTGTCCGCATTGAATTCAAGGGATTTCAACCAAATTTGCACCCCCCCCCCCTACGCGCGGGTAGAAGCCGGAGTAAAACATAACATTAGAACTTAATAAGTCATAAAGGATCGTATATATAAACTAACCATTTTTTTGTTCCCACACCAATGTGGGACAAGTTAGAATGAAAAAAAATTAGAATCAGACATCTCATTCAGAGATCCAACCAAACAGGTCCTTAACACCTTCATTACTTACTGGTTCAGAATTTCTTATTCATCCAGACACTTATTCATCCAGCACCTAATGAAACAGATTCAACCAAACAACCCCTAAGATAACTTATGCACAATTTTTAATAGAAAAGTATTTTATTACATAAGACTGTATCGTTCTCCTCTCTAAAGTTATGGTGGAGGATAAGTAGTCGATATCATTAGAAAGACAAATAGATTACTTTAAACGTCTAAACAAATGTGATCATGATCAAATTTTCCCATTAAATTGAGAGTGAAAAGATAAACCAGCAACCCACTCAATCTTTCAAATAAAGTTTATTTGGATTTCATCTTTTCAAGATATATCATCTTACCTAAGTAGGAAACAAAGATTCATTTTTTCTTTGTATTTCTTTGGATCCGTACGATTTCAAAGTGGATCGTCCATTTAAACATAAGATGCTAGGCGTGTTTTTTTTTTGGACGGCAATTTCGTTAAAGCAGTATTAACTGCCGCTCCTCCAAGAGGAGCCCCACCACCCTACTCTGGCCAGACGCGAGTGTCTGAACCGTGCCCCGGCTGGCATCAGAGTTTGGCTTTATATTTTCGAGAATAAAATCATTATAATCATCATCCGGCAGGATTTAAGCTTATGACTTTTTTGTTAGGGTCATAAGTCGTTTGATAATTCTAATTCTTTGGTGTTCAATTGAAATAAAATTTTAATTTATTTATGTTTACTAAGCAAACGAATAACAAACTGCGTATCTAAATCTATTTCTATAGCAAATCAAACCGTTTATAAACTACATAGATCTTAACGTCATAACATTACTGTACATGATACGTTGACGTCAATTCCCTATTAATCGGCTCATTGAATTTGTTTGAATTTAAATCTTAAAGTTTTTTTCTAAACGGCAAAATTTCTTCCCATTAAGTTGTATGATGATTTCATGAATTTGGACTTGTGTATGTTTTGACACTACAAAAACTATTATTGATAAGTTACAAATATATTTCGTAAAATGACTTTGGCTTAAATGACCATCGTTATCACCTTAAAAATGGGAACACAAACCCTGAAAACTTCCAATCTTAGAAAACCCTAATTTTGTGACAACTAATTTGTGTTAATGATTTTTAGAGTTTAACTATGTCTAGCCTTAAAGTTATTGAGTATTTTTGTGATACAAAAGACTTATGAGAAAATCGACAAAAATAGCCATAACTTTATCTTTTGAACAAAACCAACTCGAAGACATCTAAACCCGGCATTTGAACATAAAAATACTATTGGAATTTATGCGTAAAACGATTATGACAATCGTTAAACAAATAGAAGCATAATAAAAGAATACAAAATAAATTTACGATCTAACCGAATCGAAGACGCAGTGAACCGGATGACGAACTGATGGCAGGATCGATCCCTGAAAGTAGAAGACAAGAAAAACGAAGGAACCGGGCTTGTGTTTGACACAATTCCCTTAAACAGATTCGCCGTCTGTTCCCAGGGTACACCGGTTCAAAGCAGCGTGTACTGCCAGACTATGATCCTTGCTTGAAACGAGAACGGAATGTTGCAGCAGCAATTGAGATCAGCAAAAACGCAGCAGAGAGTGATGTGTGTATGGATCATATGGTGTTCAAAAAATTCATGAAAATCTCTTCATGTATATATACATGAAGATTTCTACACACCAAAGGTTGCAATTATTATTGTCTTAAAGGTTCTTCATTATGATCTCATAATTAGTCGTTAATTAACGATCATAATTAGTCGGTTTAGGGTGCGAAGAGTCTAAGTCACACCAAAAGGCTGATCTAGAATTTTCTAGACCATGATAAAAACGAGTAAAAACTGCTTCTCTCGGACCCGGGTTTCCGGAGCTGCATTCGTGTCCGCAGGTCGCGTGGGCACGCCGTGGACTTTTGACCCATCGGACCACTTTCTGCTCCCCCTGCACACGTGTAGGAGCCAGAGTAAAACACATCCAAAGCTTTGACAAAGCATGGAAATATGGTCCTTATAAACCAACTCAACCTTTGTTCCCACACCAATGTGGGATAGCCAAACTCATTTGAGATTGACATCTCATTCACACACAGTTTTTCAATAATCCCCCACATGAATGGAGGTTGATCTCAAAGCAACTTAATCCCGATCAAATTTCAATAGTTGAATCTTGCATACGATAGGTAGGTGTTACCCTTTGAACCTTCGCTCATGAAACACTCTTAGTCTACTAGCTCTAAGTAGGCGGTGATGCCTTTGAACTCGTCTGCCGTTTGTGTAGGCGACAATGTGCTTCACACAAGACTCTCCTTGACAATATCAAGTCCTCATAGTTATGTCTGTTATGGTCATGAACATTAGCCTGGTTCTGCGAGAGCTCTTAGGTATTGTGCCCCCTTTTAATACCCTTCGAAGCGACCCCACTTCTCTCTCACATAGGTGATTCACCACGTGTGGCTGCCTCAGCTGAATCATTAAAAGCCATAGACTTAACCTCGTACTTGTCACTTTTAGGAATGGACTAGGAGATATATCGATTCCAATTATACATCCCCTTTTAAAGTGCGTGAGTTTATCAATCTTCCCCCACAGTGACCTCACTAGTTCATACGATTAGGTTGTCCTATTGAACTTAGATCTTGGGATCTCCAGTCAACTGAGTTAGGTTTTCCTTCATATGAACTAAATCTTTCAAGGGCTTTAGTCACATTCCCATGGACGACCTCCGAACTAACTCTCTACTTAGGCCTTCTCTTAGCGGATCCGCAATATTATCCTTTGACTTCACTTAGTCAACAGAGATAATTCCAGTAGAGATTAGTTGTCGTACCGTATTATGTCTACGTCTTATATGTCTATTCTTACCATTATACATTGTGCTATGAGCTCTGCCAATTTCCGATTGGCTATCACAATGTATACATATGGTCGTTGTCGGCTTAGGCCATCTTGGTATATCCTCAATAGACGTAGCCATTCTGCCTCTTCACCAGCTTTATCTAAAGCGATGAATTCTGCTTACATCGTGGATCTACAATAACCTTTTGTTTTGAAAATTTCCACGATATGGTTGCACT
>JBCNJP010000007.1:2951190-2968726 GCA_039602395.1 Deinandra increscens subsp. villosa
AAATTATGTCGGTGGTTCTCTCTAAAATTCAATCAAATAAAATAGAGATTTATTAAGAACAAATATGAAATTCTTTTGTGGTTGCATTGTATCAGAAATCGACGGTGTTCCCCTTATATAGGTGACAAACCGTTATATCGGTTCACATGACACTTAAGTGTCAACGGTTACAACTGTCACAATTACATTAGTTATTTCAATAGTTATACATTAACCTTTGGAAGGGAGCGCGTTTCTTCTAGAGTATAGACTTACTTACGAAGAAACAATTGCGTTCGAATGTCACACCCCAACTAAAGGCGGAATATGTTGGGACGCGATGGTTGTCCAGATGCACACAACACTAGTTAATGTTGTGATATTCTTAATCAACCCATTTCGTAGCAATCAAATATTACATACAATCCAAAAAAAAACATCAATGGATAACAAATTAAGTCATTTAATTTAGGTCTCACTAAGTCCACATGCATCCTAAATTGTCATCATCAAGATCATAGACATCAAACAACAAAGACTTCAACATGTGCAACATACGGGACAACTACAAGAAGTTAGTGAGTAATCATATGTTTATATGCGATCATAATTTAAGAACATGTGATCCAATGATGTCTAATGAGCACAAGTATAGCAAACAAGTACTGAACTAAAGCACATGGGGGGTCGACGTAATTCAAACCCTCGGCATTTAGGCTTTCAATCACCTGACACCAAAACCAGGCGGGCTAGGTGGGTTGCCAAACCAACGGATCCATTATTGTAAACCGGCTCAACTGAGTTAATGAGAAACGTCTATGAACATGGACATGATCCACAAACAAAGAACAATAAACACAACCAAATCCATAGCAATGATCCATACAAGTTCACATACAAACGCACATAGATCAACCACATAATTCGCATGTGGTTTTAGAAATATATAGATCAAGAACATGAGTTTGATACGGTACATGTTGCACCCCAAAACTTAAACGTAAAAAGGAGCTATGATACTCACATGGTATGGAGACACAAAAGAAAGAATGATACCATGAGACGAGACGGATAAACCCCAAACACGACCTTGACGACTAAAAGAGAAAGAGACAAATAAATTATTAAATAAATAATTTTCACAACTCGAAACAATATAACGAACAAACGCGACTCGACAATTCGTTGGTGATTTATTTAAGTGATGATGTACGTTGAAGATTAATTATGTAAAATAATCTTAATACTAGGTCATACGACGACAATTAATTAATAATGTAATTATTTATTTTTACAACGTGCTAAAATATATATTTTTGAATAATAATTTAGCGTAAATAATGAACAACATAATAATCATTCCAACCCTAATTATAACATAAACATATCGTTTATACAAATCTAAAATGATTCATCTTAAAATATATTTATTTATACAAAAATTATTTATTTTCAATATTAACCATAATTCGACTATCTTTAAACAAAATAATCATCCAAGTTTCAATTTATTCTATGCAAATCATTCAAAACGAAATCGTTTATGACTGACTGTGCATAACCATCACAGATCTATCATCCATCATCATCAAGTTATCGTATTTACATAGATCTAAACATACATGCACTTAGTATATATATTTATTTTTCCAGTTCACAAAAAAACCGTAGATCTTAGATCAAGATGTCACCTTCACATGATAAAACTCTAGATCTATAACTAAGGCGACATTTTTATGGAGATTCATGCATCTAGATTCATCTATAGTCATGATCCTTGAAGATTCAACATAAAAATCAAGAAAACACAATTTCCATGCATAAAGATCCTAACTTTGGTATTTTAATCACTAGATCTATCATCTAGCATCACCCATAACCTAGATCTAGCTTAGAATGATCATAAAAAATCTTATCTTGAAGTGAAAAGGGTTAAGAACAAGATTAGAAAGAACTTACAATCATAAAGGATGAAGAATAATGGTGTTTGATGATGAACCATGCCTTATATCTTCAAATTTTTAGCTCCAAAACCAAGTTTTTGATGAAAGATGAGGGACAACAGATATAGGCCGTTTTGGGGGTATTAGGGTTGGAGAAATGGGGCGAAATGAGGCTAATGATGCTTAAATACCAAAAACAAAATTAGGTTTTTTGTCGCCAGACATGTGATGCGGGCCACGAAGGCTGCCAAAGGAGCCTATACAGCCCGCATCGCCCCCAGGCAGGGGCTCTCTTAGTCGGTTCTTCCATTCGTGCGATCGTTTCTTCGTTTTTCGAGTCCCCTTTTCACCCAAATTACACAAATCATCATGCCATCATGTTCACCACGTTTAATCCATTCAAAATGAATATAAGTATGCCACGTAACTCATAGAAGTGCACACATAGGGTTAAATAATGTGTTTTTGGTCGGTTCTTACGTACGTATCAAATTTGGGTAATTCATCAACGTTTCGCGACTCGATTACGTGTGGGATGACTCGTGACATGATATGTGATTATTAGACTCATAAATATGATGAAATTGACATACGATACACAAAAATTAGATTCCAGGTAGACAATGAATTGAATCTCATACCGAAATTGCGTAAAAATAGGAAATTGCTTTATTTTTTATCCAAGGTATCTAATTTGAATAAAATTGATTTTAATCAAGTATTTTGTTTTGCAAAACGGATATGAATCATTTAAAACATTAATTTGAGGTATAAATACCCAAACTTCTCCTGATGCTTAATAATCCGCAAATCTGGAAAATGCGAAATTTCAAAATGGGTCAGGTTTCTCAATCGAGAAATTTGCAAATGTTACATCGAAGAAAAAAATGCTTTTGAAGGCAAATTGCTTCCAAGATTAAACTTACTTCTGGAGAGTAAGTTTGCTTCTGATGCCAGATTTGTTTCCGAAAACACAAGTTTCTTTCAAAGTTCAAATCAAATAAATTTCTATTTGTTTAGCAAATTTGAGCAACTTTCAGTTCAATTCCATCACGGGCTTTGCCCTTTAGAGCACACTAGGGGTTGTTTCCTTACAGAGAGCTCCACCCCCATTGTCCAAGTTCTAGGTTTCAGAAGAAAGCACAATCATGTACAAGTATGTACTCCACACTTCTTAACTTGTATAACGCATATACTTACTTTTACTTTGGTCTTAAAGAAATCCAGTTACACCAGTGTGATCTGATGACCCTAAAATCACCAATCAGGATCATCAAAATGTGTAAAAAGATTACACAAAATAATTAACTAGAAAAAATAATGATAAGCAAGATGAATAATCTTTGTAGAAAAAAAATATACGTATGAAGAGTCAAAAGTATAACATTTTCAAGTAATAGAAGATGATAAAAGCACAACACCAACCGCAAACCCCAACAAGTTAGAGATGTGCATTCAGTTGGCGTCAGTTTTAGATGTTGGAAAATCATTACAAATTGAATTTTAACAAACTGAAAAAAATAGAGAATGAGTGTTTCATCTTATAGTTTATGAGATTGGGTGTTTTAACTCATATTTTTTGTTCAACCCGATTTCATAGTTACATGAATGTTGCGGTGGTATTGGTACGATTTCAAATATAAAACCTAGGAAGAAAGCTTTTTAATTTAAATCAAATATTTATGTACATGTAAATGCAACTGCCTAAAAAGAAGAATAACACAGAAATTAAAAACGAATAATGTAACACCCCGAAACCCATTCAGATTTTTTATTGAAATGCGTGGAGTTATTAGGTAAGGATACTCTAAATAATAACCCAATATAAAAGTACTAGACGTTTTATTTAGTTACTAAAGTTGTTGGGTAACTAATAATTAAACATGAAAGCTTGAGGTCTTTAGTATAAATTAGAAGTGTGTGGTTAAGTTCAATTAAGTGGTCTAAGTGGAGGGACTAGAATGGTAAATTGAGAACTTAAAAAGAAAGGCTAGATTTCTCTATAAAGAAATCGTATACCAGACAAAGAAATGGGAAGAAATTAGGTTTTTCAATAAGTCTTGATTCAAGTTTGAAATTGGAAGATTGGAGAAGGAGATTTTAAAATTTGGAGCTTACCTAGCATCCCTCACACGTTTTCTTCTTCTTTTCTTGTTTAAGTTGTCATGTAAGTCCATCCCCCTGAGTTGATTCAAAGATTGAAGTCATGACTCTTGTTATTTGGATGTGAACTCGGTTGTATGTGTCATATGTGTGTGGATGATATAGGGATTTGACATGCATATTGGAATCCTTATGAAATTTAGTGGAAGAGGTAGGTTAGGTAAAATAAACTCCATTTATGGAAAACGAATTCCATGATGTATGTGGGGTTGTATTTGTTTAATTAGACACTAATAATGCTTGCTTTTGTGCTATAAATGGTTAATGTGGCATAAATTTGTAAGTTAGAATGCAAGTATACAAGATGTGGTAAAATAGTATGCTTAATACAAACACAAACGCTTAAGTGATTTCGATGCATGCCAAGTGTTTGTGAAAATGCCTAAATAAGTTGTTGAACTATAAAGTAAGTGGTTTTGATCCAATTGTTAAGTGAGGTGATATCAGGTGTTATGGTTGGTCATATTATCATTTACAAATCTAAATGATCAAGTAAATTTTAGGTGAAAGTGGTGGGAGCTCAAGCCATTAAGGAATGCTAAATTTGAAGAATTGAGGTAACACATAAGTTGTTATAGTATTATGTAAGTATATTATTAGGTGGTTGACCACAAGTAAGATTATGATATTAGGTGGAATATTATAATTGTCTATTTTGTGATTCAGTAACATATATAGGTTGAAATAGAATGTTGTAATTGGATGATGGATACAACATCGAAGAGGTGTATGTGAAAGTATGTTTTATGACCCAGTTAGGTTAGAATGTATGAGTTTAAAAGTACGTTTATATAAAGAATGTATTATGACCCGTTTGGGGTTAGATAAATAGATCAAAGTGTGTGTCTATAAAGAATGTTTATGACCCGATTGGGTTAAGATTTGTGAGTCAAAATATGTGATATAATGTTGTAAGAACACGTTTAGGTTGAGATGAATGTTGGGTTTTACAGTGGGTATCCGGGTTGCTCGTTTTGATTATTTACCGACTAAATATACGGGTTAATTAATCAGAATTATTTGCGCAGCGGAAAAAAAGTTTACAACACGAATTTTAGTAAAACCGTAGACAGGATCTGATCACCGTGTATGCGTAAATACAGAAATAAATTAAAATTTTAATTTAATTATCTAAGCAAGTTAGATATACCTTGGCAGAGTCCGAACAACCGTTCGAGACACCGGGGTTCGACGAACTAGCACTAGGATAAACGGTAACGCCCGACTTGAACCGGCGAGTCAAGTCTTCAATCGACTTTGAAGACGAGGCCTCAGTCACCACGTGCGGGTTCATCTCATGAACCGGCAGTGGTGGCGGTAACGAAACCATGTCATCAAACATGATATCCGAATCTAGGGTTTCCGCCATGCGCAAAGGCGAAATTGATCCAACGGCGATTTTGTCCGTCACGCGACGGAGGAAGTGGCGTGACGACGGCGGCATATAGTGGCGCCGGCCACTTAAGGCTTTCACCGGATTCGACGGTGGCGGCATGCGACAGCTCCAAAAACGGCCTCGGTGGCGCGGGTAGAGCAAGGACCACCTCGCGGTGGTCCGCCCCAAATATCTCGGCGGCCGCGGCGGAGGCCGCTGCCCTCTCTTATGCAGCGGCGCGCGCGAGCGACGACGGCGACTGTTTCAAGCTTCAACACAGCGGCGATCAAACGAGGATCACGTTTAACCATCTTAGCAGCGGCGAGCGACGGAGATGAGGTGGTGGTTGGTTGCGCCGAAAAACAAAGAGAGAGGGAGGAGGGGGTCGCGGCGGCTAGGAGAGGGAGAGAGGAGGAGAATTTCGAGATTAGGGTTCTCTCCCTAATCTCCTCTCTTTTAATCTCCTACGATGGGCTTTTAGGCTAACGAAGCCCATCTCGCGAGCCGTGGCTCCAAACCCAATAATATTATTAATCATTACCCGTTAATGATTAATTAATATTTTGCCGAGACTCGTAAACCGATTTACGAATTTATTGTTTCATTACGATAAATAAATAACTAGTATTTATTTATTTTTATTTAACCGTTCATTCATTAATTAACCGGTAATTAATTGTTTATAGTTTGTTGACTCCGGTGTAACTCTTCCGGGTCCTAACCGGGTCGGTTACGTTAAATGTCGGGTCAGGACATCTAATATCCAACAATGAACAAATCAAAGTATGTTAACATAGTGTAATATGACCCGTTTGGGTAAGGATGAATAACACCAGTGTGTTATACAAGTGTGTAAAATGACCCGTTAGGTTAAGGTTGATAAATTAAAGTGTGTCTATGTAAAGTGTGTTTTCTAACCCGTTTGGGTAAGGTGGATAAACCATAATTGTGTTTATGTATAGTATGTTTTTATGACCCGTTTGGGTAAGTGTTTTATGACCCGTTTGGGTAAGGTTGATAAACTAAAGCGTGTTTATGTAAAGTGTGCTTTATGAAACGTTTGGGTAAGGTGGATAAACCACAAATGTGTTTATTTAAACTATGTTTTATGACCCGGTTAGATAAGATGGATGAAACAAAGTGCGTGTTTATATAAAGTATGTTTTACAACCCGTTTGGGTTAAGTTTGAGAAAGAATGATTTTGGTAATCGCATGGGCAAAGTTGGATGAATCCTATATCAAACCAGTATGTACCTTAGGGTAGGATTAGGAGTATGGGTTTTCACGCTCTAAGTAGCATCCTTGGGTGACTAAATCAAACAGGTTTTATTGTAAGGATAAATTATTTGGTTATGGAGATGATTCGGGGTTTTATGATCCTCCATTTGAAAATTGTTTTCAAAAACCTTCAAGGCCAAAGAAAAATAGACTTGTAGTTGCAATCATTAATGATGATGGATTGACCGATCAAATTGGTCATCCAAGTTGTTATATTTTTTGTCAAAAAGGACATTTTGTTAATACTTGTCCTATGAGTTTTAACAATTCATCATCATATTTCATACGCCAAAAATACAATATTTGTTCATCTAGAAGGCATAATTTTTAATGAACCAATGCCCAATAGTCATATTTCTCGAAAAAGATAATTGATTATGACCATATGGGTAATAGTTCCGACTGTCATTCATCAGTCGAGAATGATCCATTAGAAATTTAATAACAAAAGATGGAATGGAGACAAAAGATTGTTTCCACAACCAACAACGATTTTATTGAAGACACTAGACGACCCATTGTTGTAGATGAGGGTCGTGGTTTTACAAACTTATTGTTTTCCAGTGTTTGTAGGTATTTCAAGAAGACATGTTAGTAAGTGCCAAATTGCTGACACTGGACTACTTGTGGGAGATTAAGTTAAATTGCATCGTTCTTATCTTTGCAAAACTGTTTTTCAAAAACATCATTTCCAAAAAAGTGTCAAGTGTTGATCGATCATTTTCATTTTATTTTCTGTCGATATATTTTTATGGGGGAGAAAATTTTGAAAATTTCAAAAAATAGAGTTTGTTGAATTTTAGGGTGAAAATTTGGTAATTGAAAATATAAAAAAAATGGAAAAATTCAAAAATTGAGAAATTGATCCGACAAATCGAGAAATGATTGTACATCAGCATATATGCTTATCTACCATGGATAGATTAAGTCTAAAAGCTGTAGGTACTTGCATAATATGTGAATGTGCGTGACTAATCTGATATTTGCAAGTAAGATATAAACATAAAGCTTGCCAGATAATTTTGGTTATTTGCTTCTTGATGAATGTTGATTGAGGATTCTATCAAAAATATAATTGAGATATCCTTATGAATGCATGTTTTCATTTTGAAAGATTTCAATTTGTTTTGTTTCTTTTAATAATATGACCATGCTAGACTATCTCTGCGTATCGAAAGATCGACATGCTAGGGAGTCATTTGGCTTCTCGTTCTGACTTTGTATACTCTCTCTGCGTACTCACAAGGTCGACCTGAGAGTGAAAGTCTTGAAAACTTCAATTTGTTTGATTTTCTTTGTTTTCTCAAATACTTGTACTTTCTCTGCGTGTCCACAAAACCCGACTGGATTGCTAGGTATTTGAGGTTCTATTTTATTTTTGCATGACTCGTCAAGAATGATTAAATCTCTGTTAAAAGTGCTTCTATATGATAAAACATGATGATTTGCCAGTATATCTGATAGAGTGGAGGCCGAGTTATCAGTGCATAATAAAATTACCTTAAGCATATCTGAAAATGATAAATATGATTGGTTCATGCTGAAATAAACATAAATGTTGTATTTGCGATTATCTTGGCTTGCATGTTGATTAAGGCCGAAATTGAAGTGTGCTACATGCATTATGTCTGATATGATCTCGCGTCGTAATCTTTTTCGCAAAATCAAAAATACTGATTCTGTATTGCATTTTATATTTCATTTTTCAGAAAAATCAAAAAGATTTTTAGTGTGTTTTAGCATTAACTTTGTAAAAGCCAAAAAGATTTTATTTCTTGTTTGTTTTTGATCGATCGGCATAAGATACAAAAGTTTCAAAATTAAATTTTCAAATCATCTTAGTTCTCCAAATAAATTTTTTTCCCAAATTAACTTATGTTGGCTTGAAAAATGGAAAACCGCGTTTGTGTCTTCTGAAATTACAGGTTACAAGGTGAAAGGGGGAGCTATTGAAATATCTTTCACAAGTGGTTTAGTTGAAGAGTCTTGATCCAGCCATACGAGCTCTACAACTAACATCGAATTTCAATATTGGAGATCTAATACATCAATGCTGAATATTGGATGCTTGAAGATTTGATGATGATAGTCGTAGATACATCACACGTTAAGGGGAAATCTGTTAGAACATAAATATGTGTCTCGTGTGATGTATTCATTAGATCTTTGTGATTGATGTAAGGCTATCAACGAATTAAGGGCCGAACCAATGGTTCATGAGAAACGAACCAACGGTTCGTTGCATGGTTGGTTCGTTGGATAGCATGGTCTATAAATAGATATCAAGTGTTAGAATTTCACAGAGTTGAGTGTGAACCTGTTCGGTGCGTCTAGGTGATTGCTTAGGGGTTTGAGAGCTTCTGTCTTTGAGTCTTGTAAAGTGTCATTGTGATTACAATATTAAACTCGAGTATTTACTTTCTCGTCTCAATTATTTGATCATCAAACTAGTAGTAAGATCCTTCCAGAAACTTACATAAACGCAATATATGAGCTAAAGATAAGGAAAACTGTAAAAACAAATGAAGGAAAATTAAATAAGATAGGAAAAAAGCTTGAATGATGAAAAAAGAGCGCATATGTCAATCAAATTATCTTCATGATAATTTTGATGAAAGTTTGTACTCGCCTAATTTTTTAAATAGACTATAGTTATCGGGTTTGTCAAACCACCTATTAATAGTAAACGTTGATGCTCATGTCATGTTTCTAAGAAATATTGATTTAAAAGCGGATATTGTAATGGAACTAGGATTCAATTCGTATCATTAGGAAATCCTGTCATAGAAGCATATATCACATCCTGAAATAATATTTGTATTTGAACATTTATCCTTAGAGTTGTATGTTGCATTATCGAAAGTGAAAAATATAAAAACATGACAAACTTACAAATGTAACATCAAATGTTGTATTTAAACCGGTGTTTTCAAATTTGTAATTTTGTAAATGTAATATTATTTCTTTTTAATTTTAGTTGTTATTTAAATTCTAAGAAATTAATATATATACATGTATTTTTTTAATTCTCGTATATATTAAACACAAAATTATCTCAATAAGAGATAACAGAAAAACAATTACATGAAAAGAAACGAATTTAAAATCCACTCGTTCCAAGTAATATTGATTTTACTATTCTTACTCACAATCCATGTATACGAAAACAGAACAATGTTGTCAAAAGCTCGCCGTTCCGCGCCATATTAGGCTGAAAGATCAAAACTCCAAATATATGTTTTGTTTTACAATTTTGAAATATTATTTTTATCCTTTTTCACATATAAACAAATTACATTATAACTATATGCTAAAAAAATATAACAATTATGTATAAATTTATTAATTATATATCTTTCTTTTTTATGATACACTTGTAATACAAAGGTTCTTAACACTAGTTAATCATATTAAAATAAAATAAAAAATATTCTAAAATGAAAATGCAATCCAGATACAATTACACTGAAAAAAAAGAAGACAAATTGGAAAGGAAGATGTGGTGATGCCTCCTGTTTGAAGCACCATTGATATGACCATCTGATTCATAAAATTTTTGGATTCATGCTTATAAGTCTAAGGAAATTCAAAAAGAATTTATGAAAATAATAATGTTAAAATATATATTATTACCTAAGAATTTGTATATATGGATAAATTTCTAACACGAAAATTGTGACACGTGATAAAGTTAGGAAGAAAATATGATTAACCATATGTCGACTTATTTTTCTATTAAAAATTTAAAACCATACTCTAAAATTGAATTTAGTTCGGTTTTGCTTCGATAAAAATCACTTTTTTACAAAATTATATCTATACGTGTTAACTGATTCAGGTTTTGTAATTAACTATATGTTTTATGGAGTGTACAAATAAAAAACTCCATAGCCCAATATATATGAAACCCGGTTTGCTCGGTTTAAAGAATTGAATTCTAATTTCTTAAATCCGAAAACAGAATAACTAATTCGGTATAGTTGAAGGCAGGACAGCTAATTCGGTTTGTTAAAAGAACCAAACTGAAAACAAAACATGTAAATAGTTCGGTTTGATTTTCAGTTTAATCTATAAGGCTGTGGACGCTGACTGGGCAAGGGCTTTATGAGGCTTTATGAGGCTTTATGGTGTAGTGGATAAAGCTCCATAAAGCCCCACCATCATTACTTAATATTTATTTATTTTTTACTTTTTTTTTAAAAAAAAAACTACTTTCGTAAATATTAAAACTAAAAAAAAAATATTACAACTTAATTAAAATAAAACATACAACTACTTAAAAAAAGATTACAAACTAATTAAACTAAAAATTACAACTACTTAAAAAAATTACAACTAATCATCGGATTGCACGTCGTCGTAGTCTTCTTCATTTTCTTCATCGTCACCCTCTTCTTCTTGTTGCACAACCGGTGGGGGTGGGGGCACGTAATCAAATGGCCTAAACGTCCAAGTGTGTTCAACCAAACCGGCTTTTAGAGAGTTATGTATCTCTCTTGAACGCAACATCGCGTAGTTTTGAAGTCTCTTCTCTTGCGTCGCAGGTGGCATCTCTTGGATGTGTTCGGGTCGAAAGTCGGCACATATCGCATAACCCTTATCCTCTTTGTTCATGTTGTGCAATAGGATAATTGCGCGCATGTAATCCTCCATCTTATCCTTCGTCCACAATCGACATGGATTTTTAAGAAAGTGCCATTTTTTTTAGATTTCCAAAACAACACTCAACAACCTTCCGAGCCGCCTCTTGAACCGTCTTGAAATATCGTCGCTTCTCATCAATTGGGTCTTTGAAGGCCTTCACAATCATCGAATACTCCGGATATATCCCGTCACCCAAAACATATCCATGTGGGTAGTAGGTTCCATTCGCGTAAAACCCGACCTTCACCATCTTATCGGATATATAATCCTCGATCACAGAAGAACCTTCCAAGACGTTGATGTGATTAAGGGACCTCGCGACACCACATTTGGCGTACCAAATCCAACGATCGTTTGAGCAAACGGCTTGCAAAATAACCGTTGGACCTTTCTGATCACCCCTCGTGTGATGTCCTCGCCATTCGGTTGGACAATTATCCCAAGTCCAATGCATGCAATCTATACTTCCAATCATGCCGGGTAAACCATGAACTTCTTCGTGGCGATCGTATAGATTTTGCATGTCGTTCCAAGTTGGTTTTCTCAAATACCGCGTCGTGTACAAGTCGGCAAGCCCTTTGCAAAATTCTTCAACGGCATCTCTCGTTGTCTTCTCGGCCATCTTCAAATACTCATCGTTGATATCCGTAGTGTTGCCGAACGCAAGAATTTTTATCGCCGACGTACACTTTTGAATGGAAGTGAACCCAAGTTTTCCAGTAGCGTCGTACCGTTGTCTAAAATACGGTGAATGCTCCTCCAAATCTTTAGCTATACGCAAAAATAACCGTTTGGTTATTCGAAATCGTGTTTTGAACGTCTCATCGGAGTAGAGCGGTGCTGGGCCAAAATAGCCTCGAATCAAATTTTCGTTGGCCGCATTACGATCACGTTCAAGATGTCTCCGCTTGATAACCGGGCGTGGTACCGGCATGTCAAAAAGTTGAAGTGCGGCGAAAACAACCTCGTCTTCTTCATCGTCGAACAAACCGAGTCGAGTGGCGGAAGAGGGAGAGCACATTTTTTTAAAAAAAAATGTAGGGGAGTGAATTGAGAGAGAATGAGAGTATGTAGTTTATAAAATGTGGGGATATATATATATTGTTTGAGAGTTAATTTAAAAAAATTGAAAATTAAAAAAAAATTACCGTTGATATAGCCGTTCAACGGCTATATCTTGAAACATTCACCCCTTCTCCGGCGTTTTGCCCCTGACGCCTCTCGCGTTTTTGGGCTCCCATAACGCCCCATAACGCCCCAGCGTAGTGGGGCGGGGCGTTATATGGGGCGTTATGGAGCCCAAAAACGCCCCATTACGAATAGCCTAATACTAAACCAGATTTTCGTACGTTGTGACGAGGAGAACGTGGGTAATAAAAAGTTGTATTGATAAGACGCTAAATAACTCAAATATAAAATGACTGCGCTATGGCGTTAAAAAATATCCTAAAAAAACACAAATACAAAATGACGGAGGTACAACGTTAAAAAACGCATCCTAAATGAAACGCAAATACCAAATGGTTGCATAACGACGTTAAACAAAAAGATGACGTTGAACAAAACGTATGAAAAACACAAATACAAAATGACTGTATAACGACATAAAAAAATTACCATGAAGAAAAATAAAATACAAAATGGCTTTTCAACAATGTTAAAAAATATAAATAATAATTATAGAGCATGTCACATGACATCCGGTTAGAGTCATGTGACCTAATAAGACGAATACTTCATATAAAAAAATGTTTTTGAACGACATTTGGAACTACCTTAAATATCCAATATCCGAGTGAGTATTTCTGATATGAGATTGCAACCATTCATATTGTATTTGACACTACAGGCTTGATCACCCAGAAACAACATGAAGGAAGAAAACCACATTAAAAAAACCCTCTTAAGTTAAGTTTAAACTTAAGACCTCAAAAATTTCAAGCCGTAACCATCATCGCCATCAGCAACTTGCAGGACTTCTCCATTCATTTAGATATTTATTTTGTTTATAGTTAAATATAGAGCACCTCTGTAATAAAGAGATTTGACATGTTTTAAATATATTTGTGAGATATATGGATTAGGGAATGGAACTAAAAAAAATAAAGGGAAAAGACGCAACAGGCAAAAATAAAAAAATAATAAAAAAGGGAAAAGACGCAACAGGCAAAAATCCAACCCCCCCCCCCCCCCCCCACACCCCCCAAAAAAAAAGTCCGGAATTACATGAACAATGAGGTGGTGCCAACAGGAGAGAGAAGATTGATGTAGAATTGATGATTTGGTAGAGGGTATGCTTGCCTAAGGCATGGTTGATTAAAAAAAAAAACTAGTCGTTGCATGTAACGGTCGAAAAAAACGGGCAGATTTCTCTCGGCATCACTCGGCGAAACAATGCCGTTGGGGGGAGGTTTTTATGCCGATGCCGAAGAAGGAGGGGGACACGGTATACATGCCGTGTTCGGCATCATTGTTGCCGTATACATGCCGATGAAATCGGCATGTATACCGCCCACCCTTATAGTTTTACATCGGTTATTAATCCACACGTGACTCCAAGTTAATATCCTTTATAAACTTTATAGAATGAAGGAAGAGCCCCATTGAACATACAACTACCCGAATGGAACTAAAATTAACTCATGGCAATTAACCTAACCAAACAACTAAATTCTATTGGTTGGAAAAAGCAAGAGGCACCTCACAATATATTGTCAAGTGTCATTTCTTCTTTTAATTAGAAATGGCAACTCTCTCATAATTCGTTTTTTGGTATCTCGGTTTTTATAAAAATTACACCATTAGACTCGTCATATTTTTATCTTTATTTACATTGTAGTCTTGACATTTTTATTTACTTTTTCCCGAATGTCTGGATTAACATGTAGTGTTGTAACAGGTAACTGTGGTGCTATAATAGTTAACATCAGTCAGTAACATCATTTTATGCTAATAGTACAAGTCAATAATGTTATTTTATACTTTAAAGTATCCATAAAATCGAGCACCGGTGTCAAACTTTTGTAAATTTATTACCCTCTTTATAGAAGTACAAGTTCCATAGCTAATAGTATAAGTCAACATCTTCCGTTTTAAAACGCGTATAACTTTTTATGCCATGTCGATTTTTTATAAAAATTACACAATTAGACTCGTCATATTTTTATTTTAATTCCATTATAGTCTCGACTTTTTTATTTACCATTTTATCAGATGTGCGAAGTAACATTAGTGTGGTAACTGGTAACAATGGTGTAATGATTTTTAACAGTAGTTATACTAGCTATAACACCAAACGTCGCTTGAGGTTAACACTGGTGCTAAGAGTCTGCAAGAACACGATCCACCAAGTTATAATAATGGGGCAGCGGCACAATTTCAAGCCCGAATGGAGATTTTGGAAGCTTGCGTAGCCAAGTGGCTCATCAAGCTCTACGAACAGGTCTAGTCGAGCATCTTTGGGCGAATAGGCAACAACAATATTTATTTTAGTTTGGTTAAGTTTAATTATGTATTTTGTTGTATTTTTAATTATGTGTTTGTTGTTTTAGCTTAATTAATCAATTATGTATTTGTTATATCAATTTAAAAAAGTAGCCGTTTTTTAAATAAAAAACTAGCCTGTTATATTTAATTATTTTTAATTAATTAATTTTAATTAAATATGTCATATTAAAAATAAAAAAGAAATATGATACTAAAATAAAAGTTTGCATGTGAGAGGTGCAGCGTTGAGACGAGAAACTGTTTGTGGGAATAATGAGTAAAAAGCTGATATCACATACTAGCTGACTAAGACTGTTTGTGAGAAAAGGATGGTTGTTAGTGTTGCGGACACTCTTATACTCTTCGTTGTTACCGCCTGACGCCCTTCCATAATCTGAAGCAATAAACCCGTAAAGAAGAAACACCGAATTAACTCACAACAACGAGAAGAAACAAAAATGGAATAATATATACCTTAATCAAATCCTCGGGACCCTATACTTAGGGTATTAGTAATACTCTCCCCATTTCCCCATTTCCCCACTCCATTTTTGGTGCCACCTCATCATTCCCCACCCTTTCCCATTTTTCCCCATTTTGTGGGTTATGGTTTCCCCACTCTCCCACTCTCCCAAACACCCCATATAATCACCCCGAATCCCCACTCTCTCTCTTGAAAAAATCGGTGCCAGCCCCCCATTTTCGTCTCCCCGAGCCCGAATTTCGTCTCCCGATCGGTGACCCCGAAACCTCGGCGATGGTGTTCCCGATCACCCCGATCACCCCGAAACTCCCCATTTGCCCTCTCCCGATTGTATTACTTTTAACCTTACAAAAATATTAAATGAGAGAGGCGTTCGTTGAGGAGAGGTATTCTCGATTTCGTTGGAGCTATCACCTGCGTCGGGACCCTGTACTTACAAAAAGATCTGATCCTTTCAAATTCGGCATGTGGAATTGGTATTCTCGAATTCGTCAGAGCTATCACAACGATGGAGGCCGACGGGCGACGGGTATGGTGGCGGTCAGGAAAAAAAAAGAGACGGAGAAATTAGAGAAACTCAGATTTGTATATGTCTAACATGAGAAACCAAAATGTGTGGTGGGCAGTCTTGTAAAACTCGGCCTAGGCGACTACTTGGACCTTGGAGGCTTGCTTAGGCGCCTTTGAGCAAATCAGTTGAGCAAGTCTGGACTCGGTCAACATCGGTCAAACTCGGTCCAACTCAGAGCAACCCGGTTAACTTGGGAAAATCGGTCAAACTCGGAAAAAATCGGTCAAATTCATTAAATATCGGCCAAACTCAGAAAAAATCAAAATAAAATTTACTTTTATTTTAAAAAGTTATAATATGAATAGGTTTTAAAAGTTTATTAAATTTAAACAAATTAAATAAAGCTTTGTCAAATTTGAGAAAAATCGATCAAGCTTGTCCGGAAATTAACTAAATAATGTTTTTCAAACCTCTTTAATCGTTTACTCATTTTACTCATGCGTTTTGGACATATATATTGATATTCACGTATTTGGTTATAAATATTAATAAATTTATGATATTTGACATATATATAATTTCTCAAATATTATTTTCATTATAATTTATCAAATCCGAGTACTTCACGCTTAGACCGATACTCGTAACTCTCTAGGTAATCGATCACGCAACGCCTAATTACCTTTGCAACATTAATCGTGGGGAAGATGAGCAATAGTGGTTATAAAAGGAGATATTAGAGAGAATGATCCAATAGAGTTTTGAACTATTTTGCCCTTGAATGATTTCAAGGGCCACACAAAATTAAGATGATACAAACAAGTCATTCTAAACCTTTTTAAAATTGAATTAAATGATTAGGTCAATTAGAAGGGGTTTAAATGAAAAAGATTATTTAAAAATCAAATTGAATCATTTTCTATTCTTCGGATTATACTTTAATAAATGGGTTAGATATGAAAGAAATCTTGGTTAAATGATATAACTCATAATTAAAAGAGTAAAGGTTTAAATCTTATAAAGTATATGATTCTACTATATTTATACAAGAAAATCTATAAATTGTTGTTTAAAATAAATAGCTTATATTTATGGGTCGTGGACCATGTTATCACACCTTCACGGGCCATAGAAGAAAATCTATAAATTGTTGTTTAAAATAAATAGCTTATACTTTTGGTTCATGGTCTAATACAACTAAGTTGACTAAATTGACTCAGACTTTTTTGTCAACCGCAATGTCTTGATTTATAGGATAATTAAAATTGTCACAATCTATAGTATGATAGGCTTGAAACCCACAACTTAATTATTTGTTTGTATATCATAAATGCATATATACCAAAAATCTAAAGGAATAATTAATAAAAGTAGGCTTAGTTTACTAATGCGGTCACACATTACAATCAATAAATCGAATCATATAAATCTTAAACCAGTCAAATCGACCTATTGGCTTTGATTGATTTAATTGTTCATAAACCCTAAAAAGAAATAAAATAGGTAGGTTTCAATGCAAAGTGAGTGGAACTGAAAGAGTAGACCACCAAGCCACCTAGTTTAGTCGAATCCATATGGGCTTGTGGATAAAACGCGAAGAGTACTTCGCTTTGTACCATAAAACAAGGCTTAGTGGATATGTAATTCACAACTATTCACGGTTGACATTTAT
>JBCNJP010000007.1:2969226-3024547 GCA_039602395.1 Deinandra increscens subsp. villosa
TGCCCTTCATCGATCGTAGGTTGATGGTGGTCGCGAAAGGGTTAAAATCGAACAAAAATCCTTCGATTTTAAGGTTGTGTTGGATGATTTTTGTCCTCCTTATGCGATTTTGATAACAAAGGTATGCAATTTTCACGTTTTCTGTTGAGGAAGTCGAAAATTAGGGCTGGATTCTTAGGCATTGCTTATGACCTGCGATTAGGGGGTTGCTAGATTCGATTCTAGGGGATCAAAGCATAAATGGATATGTTATTTTGATCTAAATGAGGTTTCATGATTTGAAGTAGCTTCCATGTTAAGGTTTATGATTAGGGTTCATGAAAGTTCCATTGTAAACCTGTAAAATTGGGCTTTATTAGGTGTTTAGTCACCCACAAATCATGTAGTGAATTATGTTAACATGACCTGAAGGTGAATACATTTCTTACACATCATAGTACGCACCTTTGCCTTTCATATTCCCGAGCCTGTAATGGTGACAAACCATTATAATTAATTGTTAAGTTCGAGTATAAGTAGCTACATTAAAATTAATAAGTAATTACGTAACTTGTATGGGTCCTAAAGGTTTAGAATTATGTATGTACCTGAAATATGTGTATTGATTTCTTTGTCTCATTATATGAGTTAACCAATATTACAAAAACTGTAGGTGTTAAATTGTAATCATGTGGTGGTAGTTTATTTGTTCTTAGCAACTTTATGCATTGTTTGGAGTGTTTACTAAAGTCATGTTTTCTTTAATCCACACAATTGTAATTCGTTTCTTTTATCTGAAACAGTGACAGGTTGAAAGAAATTAAGTGATAATCTGTTTCATTCATCCAAGATCACATACAGGTAAGCAAGTGAAGTGGGTTTAAGCTTCATATACGATGAAAGCTACTTACATAATCTGAAGAAAACAGGTATGGTGGATTATTTAGTTTCTATAACATTTATCAGTTCCTTTGTGGAAATTGTTATTTCAAAGAACTTTAAGATGCTTTGATCTTATGAGGCAAAGTAAAAGGTAATCTAGAAATTACTCAAACTTCTTAACATGTCAGATGAGCATACCAAAACTTTTTACAGGTACTCAACTCTACAATTTCATTTTTCTTGTCCTAGTGATGGCTATAATTGATTTTTTCCTAATAAGACATGAGACGTGACAATTCATACATCGAAAATACGTAGAAAATGGTGGATGAAATTGGAAAGTTATAAGTAGCATTAGAATTGATCTTAGCTGCGTTGTGCAATTCTTGTTTCTTTTGAAAGAATAGGAAAGTATTTTACCTTGCATAGATACCTTGAAGGTGTGGTTTAGGTGGATCAACATGAACACTTGTTGCTGCAGTAGATAGAAGCTATATTGAAATGAAGTAAGAAACACATGCATGACGCAAAGCACACTAAACAGAGACATTGTTATAATATATATGGTCTTTGTAATTAGGATATGGGGTTTTCAATTATGCACCGGTTGTGTAGTTAAGGCCGGTAAGAATTAAACTATCTTTAATTTCATTGGTTGCACTTATTTGATTCAGGGCTTTCTGATATAAAAGACAATCCGTTTGCCCCCGACGTTACATTTTATTCACGTCGGCGAGAGCAAAAAAAGGCAAGCGTTCCGGCAGTACATTTTCTTCCCGCCGGACTCAAGGAGGGGGTGTCATGAAAGAAAAAACAGGGAAAGAAAACAACCCGTTTTCCCCGACGTTACATTTTATTCACGCCGGGGAAAGCAAGAAAAGGCAAGCGTTCCGGCGGTACATTTTCTTCCCGCCGGACTCAAAGAGATGGTTGTAGAAAAAAGAAACACAAAACTAAAACTTTTCATTACTTACACGGTGGAGGAGATGGCGAGTAGGGGGGGGGGGGTGAACAAATGAGCTCTCCATGCCTTTATATATGATCATAGAAATGTCATCAATTAATTGAAATGGAGTTAAAAGAACTTGAAAAGATCATCTTTATTGCTATGTTTATTGCATATTAGTGGCTAGAAATCCAAAAGCTTATGTTATTAACCTATTTATTAGATGCTATTATTATAGTTTATTAATCAAAGAGTTGCAAGAAGTTGAAGGGTTATGCATATGTTAATGATGATTTATATGATTTGTTTACCGATGAATTAGTATGCTTTAAACATAAATGCATTTATGATGGTAATGATGATGATGCATGAACATGCATCATGCTCTTAATTAAACACCATGCTTAAGCATGTGGTACCCAATGCTTGGTTTGATGTAAACCGTATTTATGATTTCCCATTTAATATGTGTCAAAATAGTGCCATTGCTTAACTTTTATATATATATAGATGTAATAGTCATTTTACTATTATTTATATAACATATCAAAACCATTTAATACATGAGAAACTATTTATGTAATTAAATTAATATAGAATAAATAAATTACATATATATACATTAGGCTAAAGTGTAGTGGATCCAGCCCCTTGTTGGTGTTATGCGCCATGTGGCGTCCACGTCAGCATCAGGGGGCTCCATGGCAAAAGCGGTGTAGGGGCTCCAGTTGGGATAACCCCCCTACCAATCATTACCTAATTATTTATTTAATCATTTTTTATATAATTTAGTATTAAATATATTAAAAACTAAAATTAAAAAAAAAAACAAGACATAAAACTAGAAGATTTTTAAAAAAAAACAAACTTACAACATTCTAAAAAAAAAAAACAAACATGGAAATTAAAAAAACCAAACCTACATTCTTAAAAAAAAACATGACAATTAAAAAAAACAAACATCTAAAGGCCATATTCTTTCATGATATCCGCTCGAATTTGCAACGCGAGGCTATTCAGTGGGTTCTTCGTCGGGTAGCGGTTGCATGAGCCTCTCCAACGCTTTTTCTTTTTTCCGAGCTTTAACGGCATTGATTTGTTCTCTCTTAAGTGTCAAGAAATCATCAAAACGTTCGCGCATTTCTTCATGTCGAACGGAGTAGTCGGAGGATGGTGCTTGACTTGTCGATCAGGAGGTTCGCTCGTTTCCCCTTCGCATTTGCCTTTGCCTTATCCCTACCCATCGGCCTAGGCCGCTCGACTTCGACATCTTCGTCGTAGTCGTTCACGTCGTTCAAATCAAATGCTCGTGCGTCGGACAAATTAGGGGAGTCGGTGGCGGCGGCGGAAGACGACGTTTTAGATTCGATCTTGGTCGTCTTGTCGGCCTTGAGAGGTCCGATTGATTCAACCACTTTGGTGCATCTCGAACCACTTGCCAAGCCTTGAGGTTGTTAAAAACGTCTGGCCCGGTCGCGCGATACTCCGCCAATGCCGCTATGATGATGTTCTGGGCCGTTCGCACCGCTCGGTCGAGCACTTTTAATCCAACCGTATACGGTGGAAAAAGCTTTCATCCTTTTGTTCATCTCCTTCCACTTTTCCGAGAACGAATCGTTCGGTCGGTACGGTTCCTGTTTCATTTGAGCGAAAAACTTTTGACGAATTTGCGACCAAAAAGTCACAAGGTCTTGACTATTACCTACGTTTACACAAAAAATATAAAGTTATTAAAAATTATTTCTAAAAAAAATAATAAAAGTATTATTATAAAATATAAATAAAACATATTTATAAAAAAATTAAAGAAGTAATATTTACCGTGAATAGGATCCTCCGACGTGTCAAGCCACGCTCGAGCTAGTGCGATTTCCTCGGCCTCGGTCCAATGTTGAACAACTTTTCGTTGTCTCGGTTCCCCGGCGTCTTTTTTTTGTGAGATCGCCGTTTTCTCGGTCCAACCGGCGCCGCCTCCTCTTGCGTCTCCGGAACCGCCTCGGGTTCGTCCGGGGAAACCGGAATGGGTCTCGTGCAAGACGGGCGGGAAGATGGGTAGTAGAAGGAGAAGGAGATCAGATGAAAAATTTTGAAACGGTGGATAGCCTTGGCCCGTTTAATATGGTGCATAGTTTTGTTGCGAGTACGAGTTGAAGCCGAAGTTTTGGTAAGGGAAAAGATGGGAAGGATTGTGGCGGGGGCGGCATGTTCGCAACATACGCGAACAAACCATCGTCACGCGGTTGTTGCTCGGGATCGTTTGCTCGTCGCGGGGCTGGCCAAGCGTGGGTTTGACGAAGGTCCACCACGGGGAAACATTTTGATTGTAGTAGAGAGAATTTTATAAAAATGGAGAGATGGGTAGAAGAGTGTGTATAAAAATTGGATGGTAGAGGTTTAATTTATAGTGTTTAAATTAGGTAAAAAAAAAAAAAAGGAATTGACCGTTGAACGGTCGAATTTTTTAATCCCCTCAACCTTCAACCAGCGCCATTAACATGGCGCCTATCACGAATTCGGCTAAGATGGCGCCCCGGGGGGTGGGTGCGGGCGCCACAGGCGTTATAGGCTCCTATGGGCCCCTCCATGGAGCCCCATTACGGGCAGCTAATTTTTCTTACGTAGCATTCGTAGCTCATAAAATTCTAATAAATGTCTTTTCTAATGCATGTTACATGTGTAATTATATATATAATGGTACATCTAATGTTAGATCTTATGGTTTCATATATGTTACATATGTAATTTTAATGTGTAACATATTACAATTTGTTAAATATATTGCATATGCAATTTTACTTATGTGTTACATATGCAATTTTAATGTGTAACAAAATAGGAACATTAAAGTGGCATATGATATTTTCGTGAACATTTATGGACCGTAATTTGATGTATTTTTTTAACTTTGTTTTCTTCGTAGGTGAATAGATTTTGTGTCAATGATGAAGATGGTTATCAAGAACGGAAACATAATTAGCCTTTATATATTTTGTTAGCTTTTTTATATTTTTTTATCATTTTTTAAAAATATTTTTAGTTCGTATGATATTTTTGTTACGTTTAATATCAGTTGTTATGGTTTCTTATAAAATAATAAAAAATATTTGTCATGTTTTTTGTTACACATGTTCAGATGATTTTACATACGTAACATGTTGTTATAAGAACGTTTAATATCTGTTATACATTTTTTACATATGTAACGCGTCCTGTTTTGAAATTGAAAAGGTAAGAGAATTACATATATATACATTAGACAATCAAAACTTATGGATGTGTGCCCTCCTTTTTTTTTTTTTAAATTTCCTATCTTTTTGAAGGGCCCGGGTGAGCAACTCACATTCACGGAAATCGCTCCCTCTCTCTCTCTCTCTCTACCATCTTCTCAACTCTCGCTTTTTCGTTCTAGGGTTTCAAATTGAAACGGGGGCTTTTACCAAAAGGCCAAAACACATCGAAGCATCCATCAATCGAAGCAGCGATGTCGTTTCAAAGCACTTTAATGGATCCGCCAGAAACCACGTCGAGACGATTCAACAACGACGAGGTTAAGAACGCCGGCACCGGCAATCGAAAAGCTCGCGTCGTTCTGAAAGTGAAAGGCCACCAGGTAATTAGGTTTTTTTTTTCTGGTTTTCATAGGTCAGATACTTATTATTGTTCAGCGTATCTCAGTTCCTTTTCATTTTCTAGGGTTTGTTTTCGCCTTAATCATGTTAAACAAGAGCATTCAGTTCAAGTTTGTTGCAAAATTCTAATCGCGTGTTTGTTAAATACCTGCAACTGTGGTTATAATTCTGTTACAGGATGATGGTGAAGTGTATTTTAGGATCGGAAGGAGCACAAGGCTGAAAAAGCTTATGAATGCTTATTGTTTACGCGCAGGGGCAAAAATTTGTTAGCTTCGTGTTCAATGGACGGCTGCTTCGAGGCGATGAGACTTCTGATAAGGTTAATTCATTGTAGATCTGCAAATAATTTGTGTTTAATTTGGGCGTTTGATTTATATATAGATCTATTCGTGTTGTGTTGCAGCTGAAATTTGTAAGTGTAGCTCAAACAAAGCTTACAATGGTTCCTTTGTGTTTTAAGGTTGTAGTAGTTAATTCAAATCTCGCATGTCTGATGTTCATTCTCCCTCTTTTGATTTAGGGTTATATGGGCATTTTGATCCTAACTGCTTCTATTTCATATACTTTGTTCCCGATAAGTGAAACAATGACCGTTTGAAGAGTCATCTTCCTTACTCCATGCGTGATACAATGTCAGGTTTGTTCAACATATCGTGAAATATCTTATTTAACAATAATATGATATAATCATAACAACTTACTTTACTTTCTGGCCCCTTATAGGTGACCAAAAATAGGGTGGTCTTAGGTAATATATAAACATTTGTTTAAAGAGTAATGTGATTACCAGTTAGATACAAGGTTATAAACATTTGGTGTCTATTAATAAATGAATAATAAATGTTGTTTTGTGCTTACAGAATAAATGATGTGTGCTTACTCTTAAGAGTTTTAATTTTTATACCAATGTATATTTGTATAAAAAATTACACATGTAACAAGTCTTTCTGCCTTTTTTCAGATTTCATTGAGGAGGTAGAAGACCTAGAGCACATGGTTTGACTACGGCGCAGATCCCTCGAAGATCAAAGAAATGTGACATTAGCACACATTAAAGACAATTTCAGGGTACTTTTTTCTTTCCTTTAAACAAATTTTTATGATCTCACTTTCTCCATTTCAAATTTGGAGTGTTAGGGTTTTGCTTTTGTTTTGTGGTTTAGGATGTTGAAATCGAGGGTGTTGATAATTCGGATGGTGTGAAGAAGGACCAAAACTCATGCCTCACAATTGTATGACCTTTGTGTTTTTGTAGTATAAATGCAATGTTTGACCTTTCAATTTTTGATGTTTGGTTGGATAAATAGTGGCAGCCTAGGTCCAATCTTCCATGTTCTTGCAACTTTTATGCTCCTAATTGATACACAATTTAATTTGCTCTAATTATTGGTCATTATCATTTTTGAATTATAAATTGGATATACATGATAAATTTGATATGCAACATCTAAAATTTAAAGGTCTTGCTTTGAGACTATATTCTATTTGATTCTAAATTTAGTTTATCTATTGTTTATCTATTTGATTCATAAATTTAGCTTTTCTTCAATAAATTGGATATGCATTTTCATCATTTGATTTATACCATTTGTCATTAAACTAATTCAGTAAGTCTACTAAGTTATGTTTTAATTTATAAATTATTAGTGAAATTGTTGTTGGAACTTTACAGATTTGTAACAACTGTTTTGAACTAGAGGTTGCAGGAATACACCCTGCATTTGTGGCTGTACAAGGGCTGAATGACTACGAAAATACAACTATACAGGGTTGTGAAATACGCTTATGCTAGGCTGTGAGATATGCTTATACAGGGCTGAAAATACAGTTTAACAGAGTTGCTATGTAACTGTTTAAAGCTGGGAAAACCGGCCGGAAAGCGTTTATTTTTTAAAACTGAAAGGTACATCAGGAAGCACCTCTTTGTTATTATACTGTAAGTGTTTTGTATTTCCGTGGTATCCCCGGACAATACACAAGATTAATGGTTTTGTGGCTCTAAATCGGTAGTAGAATTGGACGTTGAGTGAGGGTGTGAAGTTGATATCTGGTAGTGGGTAGGGCTGTTAATCGGGTCAACCCGATCGGGTTTCGGGTTATTAGGGTCGGGTTAGTCGGGTTTTTAAGAAAAAAAATCTCACCCGCAACCCGACCCTATTAAGGTTCGGGTTAATCGGGTTCGGGTTAGTCGGGTTTCGGGTTAGTAGGGTCAGACTAGTCGGGTTAGTCGGGTTTCCATTTGCCTTTGTAATGGAAGTTGATTGGTGGTGACGAACAATGATTTCCATGTTAAGTAAAATTTGTCATTATTTTCCTTTTCATATAAAACTTCTAACTTCAAAGTCATTCCTTTGTGTGTGTTTCACATCGTCTAATGACCGTTTCTTATGAATATCGAATATTGCCTATGTTGATATTTCGACTTTGTATACGTGAAGAAGATACATGGCTACATGCAAGATTTCTTTTAGCTTTGTTTATTTTATCTTAACATGTATATTTTCTATATTCCAAATGTTTATATGTTCTTGATATTTTAGAGAGGAAACAATCTTAGATGTTTTGGAAAACCTATTCAACGTACTTATGATTATATAAGTTGTTTAAGTTTGTGGACTAATCAACATCATTTTTCACTATATATTTGTTTTATTATTTGTTGGTTTCATACACGTTTTTTTTTTGTTTAGTTAAACGTTATAGCATGCTGGTGAAACATCTATTTGTATATAATTTCAATCTAAACCACTACTATTCGGGTTATTCGGGTTAACCCGAAACCCGATTTTTTAAAAAAATTTAACCCGAAACCCGACCCTAACTACAATTCGGGTTTGTCGGGTTAACCCGAATAACCCGATTAAGCATTTTAGACCCTATTAGACCCGACCCTAATTACCTTATTTGGGTTTGGGTCGGGTCGGGTTAATCGGGTTCGGGTATTTTCGACACCCCTAGTAGTGGGTCAACGACAGCAGGGACGTGGTTATGTGTGAAAGAGTTGACGAATACATTTTGCCATTTTATGGTACACAATGGATTGGCCCAAACGGAGCTAAAAAGGTTACTATGGTGTGACGACGTGAGGTATGTTTTCATTCTAATTATATGTATTCTTTTTTATTTAATTGGGTTTGGTTATATCAATGGAGCCCTAACAATTTGTAATTCAAGTTTAACCATTACTTATCCTCCAAAGCATCATAGGAATTTCTCTGTTTCTTCTGATGTAGGTACCATTAGTTGCTACTGCCTTTCTTCAAGTTCATGTTGCTATTTTCATCTTCCATTACTTCATTAACAGAATTTGCTTACGTTCAGAGGTTAACATTTACTCAGAATTTTATTCTAGCATTTTCAATGGTAGAGTGTTAGCTATTCATTTACAAACACTTGACAGCAGAAAGATGAAAGCTTGATGTATTTTTCTTAATTTTTACTATTTACACATCAGTGAATTTGCAGAAAGTGATGCAGGCAAATTCAACAACAGTGTTGCTGGGCAACAGGTTAGTGTCATCAGGTTTTGATGCTAGGGCTACTTCTAGGACCCAATCTTATGCTGGTGCTGTCAAAGAAGGTAATGTGGATGGAAGTGTTGGTTTGGTTACTGTTGCTGCGCTTAATTCAGGTGACTACAAAATCTGCCAAACACATATGATGGTATGTACATCTTTACTATATGCATGCAAGTTGCAACAGTTGTCTCCATTTGTAGTTTCACTTTTATTCTTATCAACAGTTGACTTCGAGAACATGTTATAACAATGAAAACTTGACTAAGCATAACATACTATCTACAATGATCACTAATATTTACTATTCTTCCTTTTATTTCGTTTTTATATAGATTTTCTTTGTTTAATTTGTTTTAGTTTCTATTCGTTGTATACCATTTTTTACTACCATTTGACGTTTAGGTCAGCTTCATTTGTCGGGTAATAACTCAACTCATGTAACAATTAGAGCAAAAACAAGAAATTTTATTTGAAGACACATGCATATTTAGTTTTCAAATGTGTATTCATATTTAATTCATCAAGTATTTTCTTTTGTTGGGGCTGCATATAAGGTGTGATGACATTGGAATTATTAAATTAAGAGCATACCGGTTTTCAAGACGGGGCTTTAAACCACTCAGCCATATTTGTGTGACTTCATTATCTTATACTTTTAACAAAATGAATTATTTTGAATTTACTTCATATGCTAGGTAATCTGTATGAACATATAAAATATAACTCATATCATGTAAACATGAGGCTTTTCTAAAACCTTATGCTATATACTATGCATATTGGTATGCATTTAGACTAAATTAAATTTTCAATTGTGCTAACATTTCTAGACCACTCTGTCTACCAGCTCTGTTTTCAACATCCTTACCACGATATAGTTAACAACATTTTTATGTGTTCGTTGACTTTAACTAAATCTAGCTGCAACTATGTCATAAATTGGTTCTTGAAATGACTGTTGTTTGTAAAATATCTACAATAGATCATGGTTGAAGTAATCATTTTTATTTGTGCAGGTATGTTTTACATCTTCTTAAGAAACCAATATCTTCTTTGTTTTATTAACACGTTTTTTATACTTTCTTGAGTTACCGCAGCAACGCGCGGTCGATCTCTAGTTAAAAAAATAAGATAAATAATAATAAATCATGTCTACAGAATTTTGAAAATAAGATAAAAAATTTGTTACAAATATTAGTAAAGATGAAAGAGAAAAAAAATATATTGGGATTTGAAAAGTAGGAAAGAGAATATTTGTTGGAAAAAACAAAAAATGTCATGTCTTGTACAATCTTTTTTCTCTTTCTTGTTGCAGAAACGAATATTAGCTTTTACTTTTAGCAATAAGCAAAATGTCCAAATAGCCCTTATAGATAGAATGCTTTTTGATTAGGTGGTTGATTCTCCACTTTTAGATGAGTTTTCAAAGTTTTTTCAACTAGATTGGGTTTTCTCAATAACCATGTCTTATATATATATATATATATATATATATATATATATATATATATATATATATATATATATATATAGGGAGATGATCATTTGAGAAACTAATTTGTTGAGAGAACTTTTAAGAACTATTTTAAGCCACTAGTTATATTTACATATACCCCCTCCCATGAATTGTAGTGGTCCCCAACTGAAATTAGTGGTGGAGATTTACTTCTCAAAAGTTCTCAAAATAAAAAAATTCTCATTTGAACCTAACCCTATATATATATTATATATATATATATATATATATATATATATATATATATATAGGGTGAGGTTCATTGTAGACCCCTTAAAAAGTGTAGACCCCGTAGACCCCCCTATATTGTTCTATAAAACTCACTAAAAATTATAAAACTCATTGCTGTTGGTTTGGTTTTTTTATGCCATATTTTTTTTTAAAATCAAAAAGAAAACCTAGAAAGTTGTTGGAGACAATGAAATATAATTGTTGTTGAAATAAGTATATTATTCTATAAAACTCACTAGAAATTATAAAACTCATTGCTGAGTTTTAAAACTCATTGTTGTGTTTAAAACTCACTACAACTTTAAAAATTGATGTTCTTTAAAACTCGTTGAAAATTATAAAACTCATTACAAATTATAAAACTCACTCTTTTAGATTAAAACTCACTGTTGTTTTTAAAACTCATTCTTTTTAAAACTCACTGCAACTTAAAAAATCGACGTTCTATAAAACTCACTAAAAATTATAATTTCAAATTAAGAAAATAAAAAATAAAGAAAAAACTAAAAGACATAAGAAATAAACCCCAAATTAAAATATAAAGATAGAAATATGACAAAATAAAAAAATAAAAATAAAGACCAAATTCAACAACAATGAGTTTTATAATTTTAGTGAGTTTTATAGAATAATAAAGGGGTCTACGGGGTCTACACTTTTTAAGGGGTCTAAATGAACTTTTGACTATATATATATATATATATATATAGGGTAAGGATCATGTGAAAACAACTTTTATTGCGAAAACACGAAAACAAATATTAAAACCTCTAAAACTTTTTCATAAGTTAATATTTTTTTTAAAATTGCACCAAAATCCTTAAAATTATGTTATCTTTAGTTCTGGAAAGAATTAAAAAAAACAAATTTTTTTAAAAAATTATTATTGCACTTGTGCAATATATTTTTTTTATTATTACTGCACATATGCAATAATATTAAAACCTTTTATAACTTTTTCATATGTTACATTTTTTTATATAAACTTGCACTATAAATCTTATAATTCTGCTATCTTTAATTCTGGAGAAAATTTAAAAAAATTCGACGTTTTTTAAATTTTTTTATTATTGCACATGTGCAATATATATATATATATATATATATATGGTGAGGTTCATTGTAGACACTTTCGCATGTGAAATGGCTCCTTTTCACATGTGAAATTTTCTGAATAATGAGAAAAAAGAAAAAAAAAACAAATTAATCACAACCATTAGATCAAGAGATCTAATGGTGAAAAAAGGTGTCTACATGTCTACACTTATGAGGGTGTCTACAATGAACTTTTCACTATATATATATATATATATATATATATATATATATATATATATATACTAGGTTAGTAACCCGTGTACTACTATACACGGGCTGAATAGAGAGTAATAATATTAGATAAATACAAAAGAAAAAGATAATGATCAAGAAATTTAAAAATAATTATTGATATAAAATTCTTATAACATTAAAATTTATTGTGTTTGGCAAGTTGTTAATTATTTTTCATTAAAAACTAAAATTATTGAGTAAATTAATCAAATCTATATTAATTTTATCAAAATTTTAAAATAATAATTTAGTTTTGATATAATTGGTATTAATCTTAATTGATGATTACTAAATTGGTAATTGATTGTGACCTTGACATGTGGCGGTGATGATGTGGACCATTTATAAATGAGACATGTGGTAATAAATTTATTGCTTTATTAGGATTAAGATAAGATATATATATATATATATATATATATATATATATATATATATATATATATATATAGGGTAAGGATATATTGAAAACCCACTTGAGTTGGAAAAACCATGGAAACTCTTCAAAAACGAGGCCAAAAGTTTTTTTTTTCAAATTTTTTTTAGTGATTCTTTGCCTTATATCGATCCCCATGGTGAAAAAAATCAAAAAACCGCCTAGGGGTTTTTTTAAAAAAAAAATTCCGAAATCTGGATTTTTCACGTTACATATGTGAAAATAGCCCAGTTACATATGTAAATTTCGCTTCTTACGTATGTAAATAAAACACTAATTATTTTTTATAAAAATATTTCCTAGGCGCTTTTTTGATTTTTTTTTCACCAAAAGTATTAAAATGGGATGTAGAATGTATAAAAAAAATATGAAAATAAAAACACGATTTTTTACCCCCGTTTTGGCCGAGATACTAAGTATATGCAAAAAAACGATTTTTTGAGAATTTTTTTAAAAAAATCGAGTAGGCGTTTTTTTGATTTTTTTCAATAAAGGGGAGCTCTATAACATAGAGAACCACCATAAAAAAAATTAGAAAAAAAACGAATTTTTTACCCGTTTTTTGAAAAGTTTTCATTGTTTTTCCAACTCAAGTGGGTTTTTATTTTATCCTTTCTCTCTCTCTCTCTCTCTCTCTCTCTCTCTCTCATATATATATATATATATATATATATATATATATATATATATACTAGTTTTTTATCCCCGTGTGTTACACGGGTGACTTTTAAAAAAAAAACTATAAATACAATCATAATCTACGACAATTATGTATTTTTATATCTTTAGTAATTAAATAATTGGTTATTAAATAATCCAGAATGCAATAAATAAAAAATTAGAAATACAAATCACTTCCATAATAGGAGAATTGGCGGGAAAAAGTATTTTTATATCTTTAGTAATTAAATAATTGGTTATTAAATAATCCAGAATGCAATAAATAAAAAATTAGAAATACAAATCACTTCCATAATAGGAGAATTGGCGGGAAAAATTGTTGAGTAAGAATGTGGTGGTGCCACATGGAAAATTGTGATGCCAAAAACTTTTCTTTTATTATATATATATATATATATATATATATATATATATATTGATAACTCGAATACACCTTTTAAGCTTGGCAGCTTCGCCCTTTCAGTTTAGTTAAATAATTGAAAAAAATAGGAAAATATTTTGTCTTCTTACATTTATTGAATTTTGGCATCTAAATTTAATAGTAGTTATTAAGTTAAACAGATTTTAAAGGCGTGGTGTTTGGGTGTGGCCTACAAAGTTACGAGCACTGAAGGGCCACTCGTGCATGTTTAAAAATCATGCATATCAAAACCCTACACACCTTTCTTTTAATCATTGTTATCGTTACGGATAATATTTCTTTTTATTATTAGTTATTTAATATAATTCTTCAAATCGATCAGATAAGTATCCATTTTTGGAAAAATACATGCCTATTTGTTATTTCAGTTCATTTATTATTATTTTGTTTTCTAGTTATTAAGAACTGATTTTTTTACATGTATGTTACCATAAGAATAACATACATACATAAAACAACAGTTGCGTTGTTAAAATGCAATGTAAATATAAAAAAACTTGTGCATCGATGTTGAACCAAATTAAAAGAGAAAAAAAGTTTATATGTAAACCTAATAGTGAGAAACTAAAACAAGAAAAACCTAAACGATTTTTTTAAAGTTATTTATAGGTTGTCACGTGATATCCATCTAATTGAGCCAAGTAGCTTAATCAAACAGAAAACACTATTCATCTATTTAAAATTGTATATAGTAGAATCTAACAATATATATTTTTAAGATAGAAATAGAGAAAGTATTGTTGTTATATATTTTGTAAAGGAGTAGTAGATACCGACCACCCTTCCTTATTATATACTGTTATACCCTGAATTTTCGGCTCGTAATCCAGGGTACAGGTATAGGCTTAGGGCAGGATTGACCCAGGAATTGTGTGACCCAGAATTTAACAGGTAACGCTGAATAACCCTGAATGTATCAGAATTGTGGTAATGTCCCATGATGTCATTATAATTCAGGGAAGTTTATATTTATTTTATTTTTGTCATACATTATTATGACTCAGGATGAGTATAATCCATGGTCACTGTTATTGTACGAATGACCCAGCATGTGGAAATGACCCTGCATGCTAGGACATTGTTACTAATGCATTTTGTGCCTATATCTGATCAAGGACGGGTTGACGAAGTCTACCAACGGTCGAATGGGATGAGCTGGAGACTTATTTCGCACGAGGTCAAAGGAAGTTAGCTAAAAACTCGGTCAACCAACTGAAAAAGACGTTGAAGAAAAGATCCCTGGAATATCGGACAAGTTGTTGAAGAGCCAGGAGTATAAATAGGACATTTAGACTTATTATTCAGCTCACTCGAGCATTACTCATTGTATTCTCGTATTCGATTCTCTGCTTACTCACTGTACTCAAACATTTACGTGATCAATAAATTGGTAGCGTGTGTTATCGCTACCCGGGGTTTTTTATATCGGCGGCGCCTTATAGACATCTAAGGACTAAGGGCTTTTCCCTAGTAAAATTCTCGGTGTTCATACTTGCATTCAAGGCTTCATTTTTGTCACTAAGTTTCTTAATCAATATCGTAATCAAACTTACATTTTTACTCAGAATTTTGACTTTAGTCCCTGGAATTCAACTTTTGTCCCAGGATTTTTGCAAACAGTTTTCGTATCTTAATCCTAGGCACCAAACCTCGCAATCTTATTTGGTTCAAATCTTGCTAAATCAGCTTAAGTAATTTTTAGCCAAAATAACTTGGCGTCCACCGTGGGGCAATTGGTGTCAATTTTTTTTATCAAACTCTTTTCAGGTTCATCCTAAACTTGATTTTTACCAAAATCTATCAAAAAATGTCGACACAAATGAACACCTCAAATGTTTTGGTTTCTGCTGTGACTACTTCAACAACTGGAGTCACCCCACCGGGTCCAAGGACCAGCACTTCGACAAATGGAGTCACCTCACCGGCTCCAAGGTTTAACACTTCAACTTCAGCTACACACAGCGACGGACCTACAGTCAACCATGAAGTGACCGAGACTGAAAACATCCCAGATGACCCTGTCTTGATATCTAATACTGATATCCTAGCCACATTCGGTAAGATGGAGCGCCACATGGAACTCCAACAAAAGGTGAACCAGGAATTCATGGCCCAATTGACGAGCATAAGATCAGATTTACCCAGGGCTACGTCGGTTCAGCCTTCTCCACTCGACCCCAGAATTCTGAATTTCAGCACCCCTGGAAGCAATTCCAGGGTACATGAAGGTGTCACCCCATTGGACAGGAGATCAACATCCTATGCCGCTCAGATGACCCAAGCTGATTTACCCAGGATGTCCACCATCAGGGAACCATTCTTTAATCCTGGGACAAATACGACCCGGGATGTCGGTAACACTCCTCAAACTTTCGCCCATTATGCTAATACTAACAGTTTAGTGCAGGATCCATGGATCAGCCCATCGATGGAACGAGAAATCCAAAAGCTCAAGCAGATGATCTCGAGTGTCCCAGGAGTTGTGCAACCTATCCCTGAAGTTGGACTAGCGAGTCATAGACTGTCCAGGTTTGCTCCACCAATCTGTGACGTGAAGATACCCAAAAGGTTTCAAACACCCAACATGAAACCTTATGACGACACGACAGACCCTGAAGAACATGTGGCGCAGCACCGTGAAAAAATGGAGGTTATCTACATGCCCCCTGAAATTAAGGAGGCATGCTTGTGTAAAGGACTCGGGTCCACCCTAACAGGGGCAGCCTTGAAATGGCTCCTGAATGTTCCTCCTTACTCTATTACTTCATTTTCACACTTAATTAATTTATTTAACAACCAGTTCTCTTGCAGCCATAACTTTGAAAAACTAACAAGTGATTTTTATAGGGTAACCCAAAATGCAGGTGAAACCCTAAGGAATTACGTCAGCAGGTTTAGCAGAGAAGCCTTGGAAATCCCTAACATGGACATGGCGACTGCAGTCCAGGCTTTCAAGATGGGGCTTAGCAAAGACTCACCATTCTATGAAGACCTGGTCATGAACCCGTGTCACAAGATGGACGAAGTTCGTCATAGGGCTCTACGCTTCATCAGGCTAGAGGAGGACAAGCAAATCCTAGGGAAGGGTGAATCCTCCCCGGGGTTTAACAGCTCCAACAGGAAATCAGAATCCTCACATCCTAGGTCACAGCGATCTAAGCCATACTCAAGGCTCGATGAACGTCGAGTGAACAATGTGGACCAGGATAAAGAGGAAGAAGAATATCCTTCCCTTAACGATTATTGCTCTACTACTGATATTTCTGGTGTTGTGTTTGCTATGCAGGATCTTGGAGACAAAGCAAGATGGCCCAAGAAGAATGATAGACCTTCTACTTGGAAGGACAAGTCCAAATGGTGTGCCTACCATGAAGACTTTGGTCACCAGACCGAGGATTGCATGGCCCTGAGGAGTGAAATTAGCTATCTACTCAGCAAATGTTACTTGAAGGAGCTCCTGGGAAAGAAGAAGGATAATCCAGGGAGCAGAACCCAAAATCCAGGGACAATGGTGCAAGGTCCCAGGATTCTGGACACGTCGATGGCCGTCTTGAGAGAGCATCCTCACCACCCCCAGATGCTAAGGTAATCCACTTCATTTCCGGTGGTTCTGATATTTGTGGTACCTCTTATTCTGCAGCGAAAAGACACGCCAAGGAATCCAAGTCAGATAGAGAGGGAAGACCCAGGAAGAGTTCTATTAAACCCGATGTCAAGGAAATTACGTTCGGCGAATACGATAGACGCGATATCATAGACCCTCATCATGATGGGTTGGTGATAACACTTCACATCGCCAACAACGTTGTGAAGAGGATCTTGATCAATGGAGGAAGTTCAGTTAACATATACCAGTTGGAGGCTTTGCAAAAGATGGGGATTCCAATTTCCACATTCAGAGATCATCTCAAAATCCACGGTACTCGTGGGTTTCAGTGGTGAAACAAAGAATACCCTGGGTGAGATCAAGCTTCCGGTCTATGTAGAAGGGCTCAATTCAGTTCAACGTTTCTGTGTGATGGACGCACCTTCAGGGTACAATGTAATCCTGGGTAGACCCTGGATTCATGATAACAGGGTTGTACCCTCAACGTACCATCAATGTGTGAAGCTGCCAACACCCTAGGGTGTGATCACAATCCATAGCGACCAGCAAGAAGCCAAGGAGTGTTACACTACATCGATGGAAATATCCTCTAAACAAAGACAAGGATAGCAATTAAAGAAAAAGGCACGGGAAGCCCTGGAAGCAAGGGAGCAAGACGTCAAAGCTGTTGAGTTAGATCCTTCGAATCTAGGGAAGAAAGTCTATATTGGAACGAATATTCCAGGACCAATAGAAGAACAACTAGTACACCTACTCAGGACCAGGATGTCAACCTTTGCTTGGTCCCATGATGACATGACAGGTATTTCTAAATCCGTTATTACACATAAACTTGGAATTGATAACTCTTTCAGGCCTATACACCAAAAGAGAAGAAAGTTCGCACCAGAAAAGAACGTCATAATCCAAGACGACGTGGATAGACTATTAAAAGCAAGGATGATCAGAGAAGTGAAGTTTTCCAGGTGGTTAGCCAACGTGGTGGTAGTAAGTAAGAAAAACGGTAAATGGAGGGTATGCGTGGATTACACGGACTTGAACCGTGCATGTCCAAAAGATCCATTCCCACTACCACACATAGATTCCATGGTTGACGCAACGACAGGCCATGAAATGTTGAATTTCATGGATGCCACCTCAAGATTTTAGCAGATTCAGATGGAGCCCCAGGATCAAGAAGATACGGCATTCATAACACCAACAGGTATATATTGCTATATAGTTATGCCCTTTGGACTAAAAAATGCAGGGGCAACATATCAGAGTTTGGTTAGCATGATGTTCAAAGAAAAACTGGGGGACACGATGGAGGTGTATATCGATGACATGGTGGTGAAATCCAGGGTCATCAATGACCATGTCCAGGACGTTAAGGATTCCTTTGACATCCTGGATAAATACAACATGAAGCTGAATCCAGAGAAGATCAGGGTAATTGCCAACCTACAACCACCATCCAGCACCAAGGATGTTCAAAGACTTACAGGTAGAATTGCTGCTCTGAATAGATTTATATCAAAATCCTCGGAAAGATGCAGGGAATTCTATGACATCCTAAAGAAGAACAAGAAGTTCGAATGGAAAGAAGAGCACGAGAAGGCGTTCCAGGATTTGAAGGCATATTTATCCACGGCACCCTTATTGATGAAGCCTAATCCAGGGGAGTCCTTGTCCCTATACTTAGCAGTTTCCAGAAATACGGTAAGCGCAGTCCTGACCAAGGATGCAGAAGGTAAGCAACACCCTGTGTATTACGTAAGTAAAAGTTTACTTGATGCTGAATCCAGGTACTCACACCTTGAAAAACTTATATTAGCCCTAAGTATGGCATCTACTAAACTTAGACACTATTTTGAAACTCATACAATTCATGTTAGAACTAACTACCCTATAAAGTCTGTTTTAAGAAAACCAGAAATGTTAGGTCGAATGGCTAAGTGGTCGGTGAAACTAAGTGCATATTATCTGATCTACGAGGCCAGAACAGCTATAAAATCCCAGGCTCTAGCTGATTTTGTGGCTGATTTCAGTACTGATATACAACAAGAGGCAGACCATGAATTCCAGCAGCTTCAACAGGAAGAAATTTCAGGGTGCTGGACTTTGTTCACTGATGGAGCATCAAATATCAGGGAGACAGGCCTAGGAATCGTACTGAAATTGCCACAGGGGGACATGATACCCCTGGCTGTTAGATGTGGATTCCAAGCAACTAACAATGAAGCTGAGTATGAGGCCCTAATTGCTGGGTTACACTTAGCATTACACTTGGGAATTCAACATATCCAGGTATATATTGACTCTCTTCTTTTAGCTAACCATTTTAATGGGTCTTACGCAGCCAAAGGAGAGAAATTAATCAAATACTTGGAGGTGGTAAAAAGAATGTCCCAAGATTTTTAAAATTTTAATATTCAACAAATACCAAGAGAGGAGAATGTTGAAGCAGATGCATTGGCAAACCTAGGCTCAGCATTCAAGGCACTCGAAGACACTCATATTCCTATAATTCATATACTAACACCAGCTATAGACCAAGGTACAAATACCCAGGATTCCGATACAGCAGATAAAATCCTGGTATCCAGTACCCAGGATTCTTCGACCCAGAAAGAGTCCTGGACCAAACCAATTATTCAGTATTTGCAAGATGGTACTATTCCAGGAAACAAGAAGGATGCCCGTGAATTCAGAGTAAGAATAGCCAGGTACGTGATTATTAAGAACATATTGTATAGAAAATATTTTACAGGTGCATATCTGAGGTGCTTGGAGAAAGATGAGGCCCAAGAGGTACTTAAGGATATCCACGAGGGTGATTGTGGAAACCATACAGGGGGTAGGTCCTTAATGTCCAAGATTCTTAGAACAGGGTATTATTGGCCTATCACGAGGAAAGATTCCCAGGATTTCTCCCAGAAATGTGACGCCTGTCAAAGACACGCCAATGTCCCTCACCAGCCTGCAGAACCATTGTATCCCATTCCAGCATCCTAGCCCTTTATGAAGTGGGGGATGGATATCGTTGGAAAACTACCCAAGGCCCCTGGAGGAAAGGTATTCATGCTAGCTATGACCGATTATTTCTCAAAATGGATTGAAGCCGAGGCATACGTTCAAGTCAGGGAGAAAGAAGTCATATCCTTAATTAAAAGAAACATTTTGACAAGATTTGGGGTATCATCCGAGATTGTTTGTGATAACGGGTCCCAATTTATCGGAAGCAGAACCACAGGATTATGTGAATCCTGGGGTATAAAGATGATAACATCAACACCAGTGCATCCTTAGGCCAATGGCCAGGCTGAATCAAGCAACAAAATTATAATAAACAACTTGAAGAAGAGATTGAAAGAGAAGAAGGGAAGATGGGCAGAAGAGCTACTCTTGGCATTATGGGCAGATAGGACCACGTCCAAGAACGCCACAGGCCAAACCCTATTTTCCTTGGTCTTTGGCATTGAAGCAGTTATCCCAACAGAAATGGTGGTCCCAACATTCAGGGTCAGTGGTCAGACCCAGGATTCGAATGATCAGTCCCTGTTTGAAGACTTGGATACCCTGGATGAGCGGAGAGATCAAGCAGCTTGGAGGATGGCAGCGTATCAACAAAGAATTTCCAAGACTTACAACAAACATGTGAGGATAAGAAGGTTTAAAGTGGGAGATCTAGTCCTTAGGAAAGCATTTCAGAACACGACAAATCCAGGGGATGGAAAGTTGGCTCCTAAATGGGAAGGTCCCTACTGGATTGACTCTGAGGCTGGCAAGGGGGCATACTGGCTGGCTAATATGGAAGGAGACCTGCTACCACGACCTTGGAATGCGATACACTTGAAGGCATACTTCATGTAAGGCTTCCTGTCCTAGGATTCAGCTGCCCAGGTATGTGCTTAATTTTCAAATTCATGCTGGAGATCCAGGTCAGTTTCTCTCACTTAATTCGTTTCATTTGTCCCTTTACATGATTAATTTTCTTTGTTTATTTTTTAATCAGTCACATATCATATCTTTTTCAGAAGTTGTTATTCGCTACCCTGAATACACTAAGATTTATGTTTCGGAATCCAAGGTATCCCAGGATTCAGGGTACCCAAAATACAGGATGGTCAAAAATCCAAGGTACACGGGACATGGTGCACTCATAATTCACCAAGCTAAAGATAATCAGCATGTGTCTCCTAAGTTTGAGACTGGCCATCTCACTTCCGTATTGGGTAAGGCCTAAACCCACTCCTAAGGTTTGAGGACTAAGCTTCCTCCATCCGAATATAGGCTATCACGCCTCGCCCGGGACGCATGTGGCAATTTTTGCTTCGCCCGAGACGCACGTGATCCAAATATGAAACCCTGGGATTGTGGGATCATCCGTGTTAATAGCATTGGTGGCAACCTCCCAATCCAGGGACATATGCGGATCCCTTAAGGTTTAAAACGATTAACGCGTTTTCAAGATGGATTGGTGCTGACGTACCAACTTAAGTCTCCGAGGATATACCCTAGTCAGTCAGTACGACTAAGAGGAAACCCCTAGTTCGCCAGTATGGCACCGGGCATGACCCTAGAAATAACTTAAAGATTACCTAGTGACCCAGGATTGAAACATAAATAAATTAACTATTTGGCTAGTTAATCCTAATTGTTATGTTCGTATGACAGGGAACATTCACAAATCGACTGAAGCCACGAGGAGTCCTAAATCCTGGGGGCAACCCAGGAATACCAAGGTAAACCCTATAATTATTCCATGCACTAGCAAATATTTTTCAAATATTTCAAACACAATTATGTAACTAAAAGCAGTTATATTAAAGGACCCATCCTGGGTCCAGAAAAGCTCCGGCCACCCCAGGATGGGGGCATGTCAAAAACCCTGGATTCATAATTCAGGGATGGGGCATATTGTCTTAACCAAAAAACCGGGAAACATCAACCGACATCACATCACAAATAGAAAATTAAAATTGTCTTTAAATAAGAACCACAAAAAATGAGAAGACGACCCCCAACCTTCAGACTGCATCCTGGTTCGTCTCCTTGGCTTCCTCCACAGGCACCTCCTCTGTTGCCTTGGGCTCCTGGGATGGCACATCCCCCTCCTTGGGCTGATCGATGTCCATGACATGATCAGCAGAGCCCTTGGATGGGGTGCCCTTGCTGGTTCCAGGGTCAGCTTCAGGGTCACACCCAGCAGGGATCGTTGCGCCTAGTTCGCGCAGTTTGGCTGCCCATCCAGTCACATCCCAATTGGGGTTCTTGAACCCCAGGTCCCTGGCCTCCTTAGCCATCTTCAACCTGCACTAGAGAAGTGAGATGCGGGCTATTAGCCTTCCCTTGTCACCTTTTGCAGCCAAGGCAGCTTCGTGATCAGCCCGCGCATCCACGACCTTCTTCTCCAGGTCCTGCACCAGCCCCAGGTTTTTGTTGGCCGCCTCCCTGGTCAGGTTCAGCTCTTTGTTCAGAGCAACGACCTCCTTCCTGGCTGAAGACTCAGCATCCTGGGCACGTTTTTCAGCTGCCCGGATCAGTTCAAAGAATCGCCCAGTAATCTACGAGACAAGGTAATTTAATTAAATATTTTAAACCTTGAATGGCTTAACTATGCAGAAAATTCAGGGGTACCCAGGATTCACTTACTTGGTGAAAGGAAGCTTCAGCATGTGTGAGCAGCTCGGAAGCATCCATGTTTTCCAGGGGTTGCAGGGCAGGAGCAGCAGCGGCAGCCCTGGTATTGCGCTTTGTGCCAGAGGCCCTTGAAGAAGGAGCTTTGGGGGCAGACATGGGCTCAACCTTCACTGGGGGCAAGACCTTGATGTCCTGTTCAGATCCACCTAGCAGGAAAGCGTCCAGATCAACGTCCTCGAGGTTAATAAGAGTAGCAGCAGCTGAAGAACAGAAACATAAGAAATCAACAAAATCCAAGGAACAAAAAGCAGGGTACCAGTACACTTACAACTAGACATGCTTTGGGAAGTGAAAGAGGCAGCTTGGTGGGGATCAGCCTCGAACTCTCGGTCCTCGTCGGTGATGGTCAAGAACGTCTCAAACCTCTCGAATGCCCCTGAATTTGCAGGGCCGACTGAACTCAAGCTGGGCACTGCGAAACAGAAAAATCCAAGGTCAGTATTTGTATAACATATAATAAAAAGAAGGGAAAATTGCGCCAAATAATCACAACTTTTCACTTTTTGCAAATAATAATCCCACATTTAGATTTAGCAAGTGGCACTCCCAATTTGTCAACATTTTACAAATAACAGTCCCGCCGTTAAAAAAATTAACTCCGTTAACGAATGCTGACGTGGAAGCTGATGTGGATTTTTTTTATTTTTCTTTTTTTTTCAATACCCAGTCATCGTCACCTCACCACCACCACCACCTCACCACCAATCCACCACCACAACCACCCCATCGCCACCATCAAATCCGCGAAACAATCAGACGAGTGACACGTCTGATGCCAGCTTTGATTATATGCACTTTTGGGTCGAATCCAAGCTTAATTTTGGACAAATTCATTCTGTTTGACTTTTTGGAGTCAAACTTCATGTATTTTGACTAAAACATTGGACCCGAATTGGAGTTTGTTTTGTGTTTGTGATTGATTCCAGTAGTTATAGTTTATCAAAACGAATCTACCATAGGTTACGAAAACAGTTTTCATTGAGTTTTGTTCATAATCGCGAAATGGGGGTGGTGAATGTGTTCTTGATGCTCATCAATGGTGAAATCTTTAATCCTTAACGGTTTTCTGCAAGTCTGGTTCCATTAGCTTCGGTTTAAAGTCGTGAATTCAATGGTATAATCGGTTTCGAATTTCGTTCATGTTTGTGTGATTCACCATTATCAAAGAATGGTGTTCTTCAAGAGCTCATCAATGGTGAATCACACAAACATGAATGAAATTCAAAACCTATTGTACCATTGAATTCACGAGTTCAAACCGAAGCTAATTAAACTAGACTTCCAGAAAACCGTTAAGGATTAAAGATTTCACCATTGATGAGCTCAAGAACATGTTCACCACCCTCATTTTGCGATTATGAACAAAACTCAATAAAAATTGTTTTCGTAACCTACGATAGATTCGTTTTGATAAAATATAACTAGTGGAATCAATCACAAACACAAACAAACTCAAATTCGGGTCCAATTTTTTAGTCAAAATACATGAAGTTTGACTCCAAAAAGTAAAAAAAAAGTCAAACAGAATGAATTTAAAGGTGGGATTATTATTTGCAAAAAGGTGAAAACTTGGGATTAAAAAGAAAAGAACTAAATATTATGCAAAAAGGTGAAAACAAAATGAATATATAGGGGCGCGTTCAAACGAGAACCAAAAGAACTAAATATTATGCGATAACCAATTGTGACCACATATTATTAAATTCACACACACACACACACACACACACATATATATATATATATATATATATATATATATATATGTTATACCCTGAATTCTTGACCCTGATTTTTACTAATAACCTCCGACAGTTTAGGACCCCTGGATGTCAAGCATACAGGGACCGCGCTTTCGGTAACCTAACCAGGAATTCTGCTTATGTTTTATTTAATTACTATCCCAGGATGTAATGTACTCTGAATCTATCTATTCATTTAATCCCAGCATGCACGGATACCCTGCATGCTAGGGCAGCGTTACTAATCTTTCTCTTTGATTCTATGTGATTAAGCCAAGAACGAGAAGGAAGATAACGATCATGTGGACCTAGTCAAAGTCAGAAGCACGTGTGGAAAAAGAGACCCGCCACCAAACTCGGTCAAATAACGGCCATAATTCGTTGGAAGGAGATCCCTGGAATCTCGGAAGTTTAGTTAGGCTTATCTATGTATTTAAACGCGGCATAGGTTTTATTTTTCACACTCTCAATCACTTGTACTCACACTACCACTTAGCAAGCAAGCAGCAAACACTTGTACTCGAATTATTTTACGTGGAAATAAACGGGCAACGTGTGTTATCGTTGCCAATGAGTTTTTTATGCCGGCGACCTTTGGAGACATCCAAGGGTTAAGGGCTTTCCCCCTTTACAAATCTCGGTGTTCTTGATTGCATTCAGGGAAGTTAATATTTGTGTTTCCATTTAATCTACTCAAACCTCGAATTTTAACGAGCAAATCTGATTTCATAAACCTAACATCCAGGGCACCATACCTCACAAGCAAATTTGGTTACTCAATTTAGTCTTATAATTTTTAGCCAAAACAATATATATATATATATATATATATATATATATATATATATATATATAGGGAGAGGATCATCTGAGAACTAATTGGGTTTGAGAACTAAAAACAACTAATCTTAGCCACTAGTTTATATATATGGAAACCCCCCCCCCCCCCCCCCCATGAATTTGAATGCTCCCCCCTTGAAAATTAGTGGCCCAAATTGGTTCTCAAAAGTTCTCAAAAGAAAAAGTTCTCATTTGAACCTAACCCTATATATATATATATATATATATATATATATATATAGGGGGAGGATCATTTGAGAACTAATTGGTTGAGAGAACTTTTAAGAACCATTTTAAGCCACTAGTTATATTTACATATACCCCTTCCCATGAATTGGAGTGGTCCCCAACTGAAATTAGTGGTGGAGATTTAGTTCTCAAAAGTTCTCAAAACAAAAAGTTCTCATTTGAACCTAACCCTATATATATATATATATATATATATATATATATAGGGAAGGGTTCCGTGTAGACCCCTTAAATTTTGTAGACCCCGTAGACCCCTATAAAACTCAATAAATAAAACTCAATAAAAATAAAACTCAGTGTTATAAATTTGGTTTTTTTTATTACGATAAGCTTTTAAGAACCAAATAAATAAATAAATAAATAAATAAATAAATAAATAAAAAACAAAAAACATTAAAAATCGAACATTTTAAGACAATGAGTTTTAAAATAATGAGTTTTAAACGCAACATTGAGTTTTATTGAGTTTATTGAATTTAAACTCATTGATTTTTAAAACTCATTGTTTTAAAATGTTCAATTTTTAATGTTTTTCGTTTTTCTTTTTTTTAATTGTCTTTTTTTGTTATTAAAAGCTTATCGCAAATAAAAAAACTAAATTAATAAAACTGAGTTTTATTTTTAGTGAGTTTTAATGAGTTTTATTGAGTTTTATAAGGGGTCTACGGGGTCTACAAAAAATAAGGGGTCTATACGGATCTTTTTCCTATATATATATATATATATATATATATATATATATATATATATATATATATATATATATATATATGGTAAGGATCATGTGAAAACAACTTTTATTGCGAAAACACGAAAACAAATATTAAAACCTTTATAACTTTTTCATACGTTAATATATTTTAAAAAAATTTGCACCAAAATCCTTAAAATTATGTTAACTTTATTTCTGGAAATTTTTTTTTAAAAAAATCAAATTTTTTTTAAAAATTATTATTGCACAGGTGTAATAATTTTTTTATTATTATTATTGCACATATGCAATAATATTAAAACCTTTATAACTTTTTCATATGTTAAAATTTTTTATAAAAAATTGCACTATAAATCTTATAATTCTTTTATCTTTAATTCTGGAGAAAATTAAAAAAAATTCTACGTTTTTAAAAAAAAATTATTATTGCACATGTGCAATAAAAAATTATTATTGCATATGTGCAATAATATTAAAACCTCTATAATTTTTTCATACGTTAATATTTTTGATAAAAAATTATACCATAGATCATATAATTCTGTTATCTTTAATTGTTGAAAAAATTTAAAAAAAATTAATGTTTTTCTGTTAATATTACACATGTGTAATATAATTAATACGTATTATTACACATGTGCAATAATAAAAAAATCACGAAATTTTATATGTTTAATTTTTTTTCCCCAGAATTAAAGGTGACATAATTTTAAGACTTTTGGTGCAAATTTTTTAAAAAATTATTAACGTATGAGGAAGTTATAGAGGTTTTAATATTTGTTTTCGTGTTTTCGCAATAACATCTTGTTTTTATTTGATCCTTCCCCTATATATATATATATATATATATATATATATATATATATATATATATATATATATAGGGGAAGGATCCTGCGAAAACACCCTTTTTTTGTGAGAACTGCGTAAACAAATCTTAAAACCTACATAACTTTTTCATACGTTAATATTTTTTTTTAAAAATTTGCACCAAAAGTCTTAAAATTATATTATCTTTAATCCTATAAAAGTTTTAAAAAACTTAACGCTTTTTTTATTTTTTTAAATATTTTTTTGTGTGGTGCACATGTGCATCACAAAAAAAAACTCATACTTTTAGTATGGGTTAATATATTTTTTTTTCTTAGTCGCACCATATGTCATATATTTTCATCATTTTTTTGCGTTTTTATTGAATGGTGCACATGTGCATCATACCAAAAAAACGCTCATACATGTGATATACATTAATAGTTTAAAAAGAAATTGCACCCTAAATCTTATAGTTGTGTTATCTTTAGATTTAAAGAAAAAAATAGCATTTTATAACCTTTTTTAATTATATGATGCACATGTGCATCACACGGGAAAAAAACGTTCAGTTTTTTTTTTTAATAATTTGCTCCAGATTTAAAGATAACGTAATTCTAAGACTTTTGGCGCAAATTATATGAAAAATCGTTAACGTATGAAAAAGTTACGTGAGTTTTAATATGTGTTTTCGCAGTTTTCACAAAAAGATGTGTTTTCGCAGGATCCTAACCCTATATATATATATATATATATATATATATATATATATATATATATATATATATCATTGGAAAACCCTTTAGTTTTAGAAAACCTGGAAAACCTTTTTCAACTAATCAAATAATTCCTCCTATTTTCCATTATTTCTTTTATTGAAAGGGTAATAAGGTAAATTTCACATAAACTATTTTAAGAAACCATTTGTTTCTTTAAATCATCATAACTACACTCCATATTTACACTCCATAAATCATCATAACTATCTATTTTTAAAATGTCTCAGTTTTAATCATTATGTACAGATTTGAAGATTAGAGATGTTTATTTGGTTTATAATTTCGTCTAATTTGGTGTTTTTTATATATTGTTCGTAGTTGTTACAGCTGTGTAACAACGATTTCGAAGAACAAAGAGGATGAAAGAAGATGATGTACATGAAGACGTCATTGAAGATAATGATGATACACATGAAGAAGACATGTTAAATTTGTGTAACCATGATAATTCAAGTCTCCATCTATTATATTATATTCGGTTACTTACACTTAGGTAATCATAAGTTTTCAAGTTCTAATTATGAAGTTATGAATTGATTACACAAATGTAATTGGGGTTTGTTAGATTGCCACTATTTAATTTGATTTATCATGTAAATTATGATTACACACATGTAACGTGGGTTGTATCTCATCTACATCTCAATTTAAAAATGGTTACATACGTCTAACTTTAGCCTTCAACAAGTAATTACACTGGTGTAATAAATTTGTTTCATCTCAACTTCTTATAAGAACGTTGACGATAGTAATGATAGTAATGATAGTAATGAACTAGTGATACACCGGTGTAACAAACTTTGTTTCATCTCAACTTCTCATCATAACAATGACTTTTTTCTTTTTTAAAAATATACATGAAATTGTTGTTACACCTATGTAACAACAGTGACGAGAGTGATGAACTTATAATAAACATTTTTTTTTTGTTTTTTTTTAAAGTATGTTCGATTTTTTTCTATAACTTGGTCTGGAAATTTGAAATTAAATGAGAGAGAGAGAGAGAATGATAGATTTTAGGAAATGGGAGATTAGAGAGAGAAGACTAATTAAAACATTAATTAATATAATTATGATTTGTCTATTATGGCTTTCATTAAACCTATACATTTTACAATCTTGCCCTCGTTTAATCTCAACCATCAATTTTTAAATTAATGGTTAGAAAATGGTTTTCCGGGTTTTTCAAAAATGAATGGTTTTCCATGGATCCCTACCATATATATATATAGGGTTAGGTTCAAATGAGAAATTTTTGTTTTGAGAACTTTGAGAACCAAATCTCAACCATTAATTTTAGGTGGGGACCACTATAATTCATTTTTAGGGGGGGGGGGTTCAATATATATAAATTAGTGGTTTATAATGGTTCTTAAAAGTTCTGAAAACTATTGATTCTCAAATAACCGCTCCCTAAATATATATATATATATAAATATATATTTTCATTGCAATGTGGGTTATTTCATTTAAATAATATTTTATGAAATAACAAAATTATATTTGTAGTTATAACCGTGTGAAAAGAGCTTTTGATGTTGTGTGTTTGTCCAAACTAAAAAGATAGGGGACTAAGTTATGAAGTGAAATTACTCTAACTCTCCTTAAATATTAAGTAACCTATGGGGGTTAAATACGTAAGAACTAAAAAGTAGAATTAATAAGGGATAAAAAAACAAAAACATGAGTGAGGTCGCAGGTCAGGGCGTCGACCCCATGCCCTTCATCGATAGCTGGTGGATGGTGGTCGTGAATGGACTTAATCAAACCCTAATGCTCCAATTTTGAGTTGTGGTGGATGGTTGCTAGCTTTATGGTGCGATTTTAAGATTTAAGGTATGTAAATCCTAATGTTTTTTTTTGAGAAATCGCAAGAACTAGGGCTGGAAATTGGGGATTTCGAAATTACTTGCAGTTGGGTGGTTCTTAAACTTGATTTTTTGGCTAGAAATCCCTAAGTTGTATGATTGGTGATTAAATGCTAAGTTGTGTTATGTGTTAACTTGCATGACAAGAGTATGATTAGGGTTCATGTGATTCATACATAAACATGTGATTTTGGTTGGATTAGATATAAATTATCTACAAATCTTTTGGTATTAGTATGTAGAATGATAAACACGCTAGTTATGGAATAACACTATTTCCATGATATTGTTTGTTCGTGAATAAATTGGGTTCAAGTTGCTTGGAATGTGGATGATGATGAAATTAAATAAATTTTGTCTATATTATGTGAATGATATGCTACTTAACTAATGTATAGCAATGTTTTTTTACATGTTAGCCTCATTAAGAAATTAATGGATGCTAGAATTAAAACTAGGGTTACTGTGTGAGTTGTTAATGATGAAGTTTTTTAAACTTATTCTTTTATTAATAATGAAATAAATGGTGTATAGTAGATGATTCTTTAACATGTGGTGAAAAGTATTGGGACATAATATCCAAAAGTGGCTTATCGTTGTAAATAAACCATGTAGTTACGAACATGTATCTAGTTGGGATTTAAGTCACTAGAATTATTATGTGAATTGAAATTATATGGTTTAGCAATACTTGGTACTATGTAACCTTGTGTTTGTATTATAAAAAAAAGGAAATGGATGAAAATGAAGTCCATGCCATGTTATAGGACTTTAAGGAGCTGCTAAATTTATGTGATGCGTGGTGGAATGCTCAAGTGTCATGGATTGCATTTTGTGAATTGCTAATCTAAATGACTAAGAAAATCATATGTGATCAATACGGGTGCTCAAGTACTCAAGATACTTGTAACTTGAAGATTCGAGGTAACATTTAAGTCGTATTTGCATTTGTTAGAAGTATGCATTAATATGGTTTGATTCTTAGTATGTGAAGATATCCTAGTTGAGGACCCTAGTGACCACCAAGTTAGTTGTTGTGGTATAATTTGAATGCATATGTGTTGATGACCCGTATGGGTTAATTGAATTAACTGGGTTGTGAGTTGTAGATGCACCTACGGGTGGAGTTGAAAGTGCGGGGCCTTAGTGTTGGTCCGGGATCAACAACCGTTCACGATATTTTGATCTCAAACAAGTGCGGAATCCTTGTATGAGATTAATTCAAGAGAAAGTAGATGAAATAGATTTGATGTGGATGATAAACAACAAAAGATCAAATCTTGATAGAAGAACACACTTTCTTGGATTGATGATTACGATTGAAATAACAAGAGATAAGCACAAAAATCGTAAACCAACAACTAGTAGAATCATAAACAACTTGGGTTTATATACTACCCTTTACATAACACTAAGCCCAATCATAAACACATAAGAAATCCGGTCCAAGAAAGCCCAAGTCGTAAACATCTTGTAAGCCCAATCGTGAATACCTAAGCCCATTAACAAGTAAGCCCACATCTAATGTTCATGCCTCAAATGTATAGCCCAACACTTAGTACCCAATAAACACCTTCGGGTGAAGTTGAGATAATTGGTTTTTGACCATGGTGTACCTACGGGTAAGATGAATGAAATGTGACTTAGGAACATAATGTCCTAAATTAAACAAAGTTGATAATCGTTGAACCTTGTTGTGTTGATGTTGATAAATGGAATATGGTTTAGGATCATAGTGATCCTAAATAATCAAGTTGATAGTTGTTAAACCTTGTTGTGTTAACAATGATAAATGGAATTTGAATTAGGATCATAATGACCCTAAATAATCAAGTAGATAATAGCAATTCCGGGACGCGATCAAGATGGAGGCGCAAAAACCGAACACTCGTTGCTAATTATTTTGAAAGTTGGTTTTCTTATAACTTAATGACGAAGGTGGTTATTCTATGGCTGTAAAAGGGTCATGTTAACCATTTTGTTATGTTTTGGAGTTAAACTCCATCAATTTCTTGTTTGTTTGAAATTTTATGTCGAGTTGATAAAACACGTAGACGATCGGATCACGAACTTACGAATAGGTCATGCTGAAATTTTGATTTAAAGTCGTCATTCCAGTATATGTGTAGTTTATAAAACATGTTTTGGTTTTTATTTTAAAACAAAATGGGCATGTCTTCCGCATACGTTCAAATAAGAGATCAAGGGGTAAAGGGCGTTACAGTTGAATAAGTGATAGAATGCGAAGTAAAAAATATGTTTATAATATGGTTTAACTACATATTATATAGATAATATGTGAAAACAAACATGAACCATTCGTAATAGAATATCAAACTATTATTTATCCATCAAATAAATAAATACTATTAATTTGAAGTCCCCATAACTTTTAATGAATATATAACTAGATTTATCAAAACAGCGGCTTGGGCCGGTTACTTGTAACACACGGTATATTATAGGAACGAAACACAGGCACATACTCAAGACATAAAATTGTCCTACAAGTACGAAACGGATGGAAATCACAGAGTTAAACAAAAAATAGTGTGGAACTTGTTTATTCATAATCTAAACAACAAAGTTTCACAAAAAAAGAGTTTAATATGGCTTAGAAGGATTACACTTATAAACTAGTTCAACTTTTGTATCCACATCAATGTGGGACAAAAAGCACTACATTTCCAAACTTGCACCATAATATTTTGAGATTAACATCTCATTCACATATTTTTTTTTTCAACGGAAACTAGCATATAAAACATGATCATATCACTTTCCATAAAAAAATGTGAGTAACAATAAGTAATTATACACCAAAGCATGTCTATTACTCCGAGAATACACGATTGTTGCTAGTGCACATTACATGGAACCCTACTAACAAAAATACAGCAAGACAACCCAAGCTTTAGTTGGGTTGGTCTCGAAAAAATCCATGAGACACATCCTTGTCTGTTTGATATTTTACCTTTAATAATTGGTATCCAAGTGACCAAGTATAAGGTTCGATAGTGATACCAATTCATACATTTATGTATAAAATATTATTGGCTTAGCATAATCTCAGTGAGCACACAACACAAAATTTATTTGCCTTTTATTGATAAAAAGAATTTCTAACCAAAGTAGCAGGAAAGTCAGTGATGTTGATGAATATGACAATCGGTAGTGGTGGTTATGTGGTGGAGATTTGACTAAGATAACGAAATCAATTAAAAAAGGAGGTTTGACTAGTGCAGAATTTGGTAGTGTGCCATATATTGTATGGTTCTATTGCTAATCAAACTTTAGTAAGTTATAGTAAGTTAAGTGACATTTGAAGTGATGCCGCCAACAAGATACAATTTACATTAACTTCCATTAATTTTTAGTATAATACACAAAATAAATAAATATTAGCTCACCTCTCTCAAAGTAAATGTGTTTGTGTGGAGAGCGACCATAGATAAGGTGGCTTCTAAAGTTAATCTTGCGTACCGGGGTTTGGATATTTTGACGTCTTGTCCCGGTTGCAACTCCTTTGATGAGTCTACCGATCATCTTCTTCTTCATTGTGTTTGGGCTAGCTTGATTTGGGATATTGTTTTCCTTTGGTGCAAGGCTCCTAGGGGGCTTATCATTACGGTCAAAGATGTGCTTCAACTTCACGCTTCTTGGGGTTTCTCAAAAGCTCGAAACAAAGTCCTTCATAATTGCATCTTCGTAACGACTCTTTGGTGTTTATGGAAGGCGCACAATGATAAGTTTTTTAATAATTGATTGAAGAGTGTGGACGAGATTATAGGAGACATCAAATTTTGGTCCTACACTTGGATTAAAAATAGGGGAAAATATATTTCGTTAGATTGATCGGATAGTGTTCTTTTCGTTGTAATTTGTAATGTTTCTCTAGTTTCTCACTAAATTTTAATGCAATTTTTTTTTGCTGTTCAAAACAAATAAATAAATATAGAGATGGTTACGATACACATACACATCTTTTTTTATCGTACAAATTGTATAAACTATTATTTAAGTGTAACATGAACTGTTTTGATGAATACATAAACTTTCTAAAACTCAAACTAAAATAAGTATCTGATACTTTATATATATATATAGAGGATGGATATAATGAAAACCACTTTGAGTTGGAAAAACCGTGGAAACTACCACAAAACGATTTTTTTTTCTTTAAAATTTTTGTAGTGATTATATGCATTAATACAAGCTCTATGGTGATAAAAAATCAAAAAAACGCCTAGTAGTTTTTTTTTAAAAAATTTTTCCGAAATCTGACATTACGTCATGTTACATATGTAACATTTGCCTGTTACATATGTAAAATGCCATGTTACATATGTAACAAAATCTGTAAATAATTTTAAAAAAAAAATCTCTAGGCGCTTTTGTATATTTTTTTTCACCAAAACCATCAAAAATGAATGTAGAATCTATAAAAAAATACATCTAAACAAAATAACAAATTTTGAACGTCTTTTTTGGCCGGTTAACTTCTTTTTGCAAAAAAATCGGTTCTTAAATATATTTTTTTTTTAAATGTAGTCGGCGTTTTTTTTTTCTTTTTTTCATAAAGGGTGTTTTTTTAAGTTAGAGAGTCACCATAAAAAAAATCGGAACAAAAAATGAATTTTTTAGCTTAGTTTTCACGGTTTTTCTAACTCGGAGAGGTTTTCATTTTATCCTTCTCTATATAGAGAGGAAGTGTAGAATGAAAATTCACTTGAGTTGGAAAAACTTTACAAACTCTTTCTTGGCCATTGATCAATCTCATCCTATGGTTCTTATTTTTTTCTAGCATTTTCATTTAAATATAATTAATTCATTTTGTTTGTCTTTTAGTTCAAAAGGGCATTTTGGGATAAGGAAAAAATCACCTCCCAAGACACATCACATCATATCTTTCCTTTATCATCTTTCTTCTTCAACCATCTACCACTAGTCTCTCTCTCCACCGTCACTTTCCATCTCCACCATTACCACCTCCATCTTTACCACCTCCTTCACCATCATTACTATCTCCGCCACTAGCATTACCACGTTCGCCACTACCATTACCAACTCAGCAACCACCTAATATCTCTCCATTTCTTACCTCTCTCAAACCCCCAAAAAATTTCTAAGCTTCCACCATGGATGACTTCTCATTGCAGGTTTCATCCTTTGAATAAGGTCGACTGAGTCATCACCAGAGTGAACATAAACTGAAATCAGTGAAGACGCCATTATCGACTAGACTAGATTTCTCCATTTTCAGGTACGTTTGTCACTAAGGTAGATCGACTGGTCAAGTCACTAAAGTAGATTTCTCCATTCAAGGGTTTGATGACCCAAATAATGTAGGACTTGGAGTGTATTTTTGAATTTGAGGTTGTATTTCCTGAGGGCTAAGTTCTAACCTTATGGGTTTCTTATCAATTATTTTCTTTTAGTTTAATTATTTTCAAATGGATTTTAGTAGTCTTAAAGTCTCTTAATTTACAATGACATTTTTATGAAGAAGCCATGAAACCTGCAAATTGAAAGAAAAGATGAAGAAGGAAAGGAAAGTAGATGAGGAAGAAAGTAGGTGGGACCTAGAAAATTGTTTTTGCTAAAAATTTTAACGATGTTACATATGTAAATTTATCTATATACTTATGGTAAATCTTGTCATAAATTTTAATAATTTTACATATGTAACATGCTACATCCCGTTATCTAAGTTTACATATGTAAATGCATGTACTTATGTAATTTTTACGAGTATTAACTGATGAACTTGTTTTGAGGGGAGGAGATGGTGGTTTAAGGGTTGAGAAACATATGTAAATTTATCTATGTTGCATATGTAAATTTACCTATGTATTTTTGGTAAATCTTGTTATAATTTTTAACGATGTATTTAATTCGACAAGTTTGATAAAACCTTAATTTTTTCTAATATTACATATGTAAATTGACCTATATACTTATGGTAATTATTGTCAGAATTTTTAACGATGTTACATATGTAACATGCTACATCTCGTTATCTATCTAAATTTACAATGTAAATTTACCTACGTAACATGCGTTGCTCATAAAATTTTAACAATGTGTTTTCTAGGCATGTTACATATGTAAATTTACCTATGTACTTATTTTAAATATTGTCAAAAATTTTAACGACGCAAATATACTTATTAAATCTTTTAACAATGTTACATATGTATATTTACCTGTGTAACATATGTAACATGTGCTACATATTTAAATTAATTAACATATGTAAACTAACTTATGCTACATATATCATTTTGTGTAACGTTACAAATGTTACAAGCTGTTACATGTGTAACGTTTTACATATATTAACTATTGAACTTTGTTTTCTTCGTAGGTGAATGAATTTTGTGTCAAAGATGAAGATGATTATCAAGAATGGAAGCATAATTAGTCTTTATATTTTTTTGTTAGCTTTGTTATACTTTTTGATCATCTTTTAAAAATATTTTTAGTTCGTATGATAATTTTGTTACGTTTAATATTATTTGTAATGGTTTCTTATAAAATAATAAAAAATATTTGTCATTTTTTTGTTACACCTATTTAGATGATTTTACATACATAACATGTTGTCATAAGAATGTTTAATATTTGTTATACATTTTGTTAGCTTTGTTAAAGATGAAGATGATTATCAAGAACGGAATCATAATTAGGTTTTATGTAATGTTATATGTGTGTTACAAATTTTTTTATTCATGATACACATGTGTTACATACGTAATGTTACATCTTATGCTACATGCATCATATTGTGTAACATAAAAAATTTTAATACAATATTCATAAAAAAAAGTGGTAAACGTTCTAACCTCTGATTTAATATAATATGTTACGTATGTAAATTTATATATGTACAATTTCCTTGGAGTTTTTACTAGGCCATCGTCTCTTTAATTATCTAATAGACTTTCATGATTGTACCATTATAAAAAAATAGAATATAGTTTTGAATTATATAAATTAGACTTTCATGATTATTTTTTTGATAATATATATATGGTAAATCTTGTCATGATTACATATATGTTATTTATTTTGAGGGGAGGATATGGTGGTTTAAGGGCTGAGAAACATATGTAAATTTACCTATGTTACACATATGTTACATATGTAAATTTACCTGTGTGACATATTTAACATGTTAACGAAGTTGCATATGTAAGTTTACCTACGTACTTATGGTAAATCTTGTCAGAATTTTAACGATGCTACATATGTAATTTTACCTATATAACATGTCACATCTCATTATCTATGTAATTTTACTTATCTTACATGTTACATATATTATCTATTAAAGTTACATATGTAATTTTCAATAAAATGTATGTGGATTTACTTACGTAACATGTGTAGCTCATAATTAAATGCATATCCTAACAAAAATATGGTACATATGTAAGCATATATGTTAATTTACTTACGTAATGACGTTACATATGTTATTCACTTATGTAATATGTTTCATCTCATTTATATATTTAAATTTACATATGTAAACTCGTCCCTCGTATGTAAATTTACGTATGTTTTGTGCTTGAACTAATGTGCCTAAACATTTTGGAGATTTAGAAAAATACACATCTAAACAATCATTTACATATTTAAATTTACCAATATGGTAAATTTTGTCAAGATATTTAACGATTTTACATATGTAATTTTACATATGTAACATGCACATCTCGTTATCTATCTAAATTTACATATGTAAATGTACTTATGCAATGTTTTACGAGTAGTAACCAATGAACTCGATTTTTTGTAGGTCAAAAGTTTTTTTTTGTCAAAGATGAAGGTGATTATCAAGAACAGAAGAATAATTAGGTTTTATATTTTTTTTAGCTTTGTTATATTTTTTGATCATTTTTTAAAATATTTGTAGACGTATGATAATTTTGTTACGTTTAATATTAATTATATTGGGTTCTAATAAATTAATAAAAAAATGTCCTTTTTTTGTTATACATATCCGTGTAATTAAAAAAGTAAAAATAAGAAATTAAAAAGTATGATAATTAATAATAATTTATTTATACACTATATAAAGGTGCATTGGAAAAGAGGAAAGTAATGCAAATAGTTATAAATTATTATAGTACACAAGGTACATATAAAGTAGAAAGGAGAAGGTACAAGAAGCATGTTGGCTTCTTCTGTTCGACAGTGTGCCAGACAAAGGAGTTCTCCTTTTTGCTCATGGTTGATGAAAAAATTATAAAGCCCTTATGGGTTGGAGACATGTTGATGATGTGGTTGATTGGTGGCCCTTAGATGGGTTTGTAAAGTTTCCCCAACTAGATTAGGTTTGCATAATAACTTTGCCCTATATATATATATATATATATATATATATATACTTTTTAAAAAATTACACCATAATATCAAACATTTTTTTTATCTTTAATATGTGTATAATATTGCAATGTTTTTTAAAATGAAATTACATATTTTTAAAACTATTTATAAAATGTATTATATAACAATGTTATTAAAAAACAACATAGCGTTATTATCGTGTTGCTATAAGTATTACATTACAAAGTGCTATTATAAAGTTTATACAAAGTTATTATAAAATTTATATAGTTTGATAATACTTAGAGTAGCACAATAATAAAATTGTCTTATTTTCATAAAATTGCCTTGTACTTATAATACTTAGCATTCCCGGTAGGTTCCTTAAAAAATATGTGAGTGTAAATCTGTATAATTTAAGGTTTGGTTGTGAGTGGTTGTGAGTAGAGGAGAGAGAGAAACTTTACAAAATCTGTATATTTGAGAAAAAGTTTGGTGATTTGCTATAATTTAGGGATTGGAAGAGAGAGAAAATGTAATGATAAAGGTATAAAAAATATTATTTAATTATGGTTGTGAGTGGAAGAGGGAGAAAAAGTAATAATAAAAATATAAATTATAAGGATAAGGATAGGAAACCTGCTTACATGTTCATATTAAGCAACACTGTGTTGCTTTTATAATAACATTGTTATATAGTATTTTTTTTTAAACATTTTTATTAAAACATAAATTGCACGATTTCGTGGTGTATTTTTTAAAAATTATATATATAAAGTATATAAAGTTTAGTTCAATATTAAAACTTTGATAGAATTAATATCCATTGAAAAAAATCAACAGTTACATGGCAATTATTTATTGGTTCATTTAATTTTGTACAATAAAAATAGTTAGTACTTTTCTACAATCGCACCCATCCCATCCCATGGTCTCATCCCGAGATGGGGAGGGTGTGATCCCGACCGTCCCGTTACATGAACACACGGAAGCAAACAAACATAACTCGGACTAGCTGATGCCTCAAATACTCTAAAGGAATGTAACGCAACACAACATGCTAAAAGAAAAATATAATTATAATCTCCAAGTTAATATTCCATCATACTACGTCCCGGTTACTCCAAGACCCCAAGTGTTCAAATGTAACAACTACTATTCAAACAAAATACAAGTCTAAAAGGAACTCTACGTTCCCTAATCAACACAAAACTAGACAATATGGTGTTGATCTGCATGATACCCATGTCAATAACCACCTGTTACCCGTCACTGCTGCGCACATGTTATTTACCTGTAATGCGAGCTAAAACACTTAAAAAACCAAATCTGTTGGTGACTCGTTGTTGGACTCATTTTGAAAATTCATTTTATTATAAAAAGATGTTTACCCACCCCGCGCGTTGCTGCAGAGTTGAATTTGTATATTGAACGAAAGTAAAAAAAGTTAAGTGGTATAAAACATAAAAGTTTAAAAGTCTCGTGATGAAAGTATAAAACTATAGAAGTATATTAAAATCGAAAGTAGAAAAGTTAAAAGTTTCGTGCCCAAAGTAGAAGACAAAAAAACTTTAAAAAAAAAAAACTTTAAAAGTTAGAGGATTAAAAAAATAAGTAGTATAAAACGTAAAAGTCTAAAAGTTTTGTGGTGAAAGTATAAAACTATAAAAATATACTAAGTTAAGTGGTATAAAACGTAAAAGTCTAAAACTCCTGTGGTGTAAGTATAAAACTATAAAAGTATACTAAAAACGAAAGTATAAAAGTTAAAAGTTTCGTAGCCAAAATAGAAGACAACAAAACTTAAGACAAAAAAAAGTTTGAAAGTTAGAGGGTAAAAAAGTTAAGGGGTATAATACGTTAAAGTCTAACAATCTTGTTGTGAAAGTATAAAACTATAAAAAATATCCAAAAAACGAAAGTAGAAAAGTTAAAAGTTTTGTGGCCAAAATAGAAGACAACAAAAGTTAAAATAAAAAAAACTTTAAAAGTTAAACGGTACAAAACGTAAGAGTATGAAACAATGTGGACAAACTATGAAAACTAAAAGTTTATTATTTCGTTAAAAAGAAAAAAAAATCGTAAAGTTTAGGGGTAGAAAGCGTCAAAGCACGAAAGTCACGTGACCAAAGTTTGAAAAACCAAAAGTCTACTATTCATCTATGAAAATTTGATTGTATAATATAATAATCTGGTGTATTAGTTAAAATAATTGTTCACACGAAATAAAATCTAAAAGAAAGAAGACGCAAGGCGGTTTCCGCACTTCCTCATTCGTACACTAACATATAACCATACTATCGAGCTGCTCATCCCTAAATATACGAGTATCACTACTAGGCAGATCTGTCTAGACGTTATATGTCTAGAGGCCACACTAGACACTGATGATTCATGGACAAGTGTAATTAATGCATCGTAACATTACCCAACAACTATGAACCCGATTCTATTAACTTGTAATCTCATACAAAACACTAGTTTAATAAAAACTATTACTCAAGCATCGTATACTACCCCAAATCCTTTAAGTAAAAAGGGGGAAAGACGAATTCATAGATTCAAATGGCAGGTAGCACAGTAATAGCACAAATGAGCTTGATCTCTTTCCAAACCCCAAATCAACTCAATCTTAACACACCAGTTCAAGAAAAATACTAACATTCAATGAAATCTTTGATTTCTCTCTATTTGATTAAGTCCACACTTACTAGAAATGGTCCCATAATAATAGCAAAAATTTTCCTCAGTAGCTCGGTGACAAATTTTAGCGCAACATTATATATCACAAAAAAACTAAACTGAACACATGGTCGAACCGGACCGTATGTGGTGACAATTTGGCGATCAAACGGTCCACTTGGGCTGGGTTCCGTCTACATGTATATGAAGTGGGACAAGCCGCTTCAACTATTCTGTCTTTTAGCTACTTTTGGTAATTTTCAGTTCAAGTCTCGGTTTTAACGGGGTTTCTTCCTATTAAGATATTAATCACTTTTAAACCTTCCATTATCATGTGTGACATTCTGATCCAACCCAACTTAACCCAAAAACAGTTTCTAATTTAGGAAACCCTAATTCATGCATTAAAATCTTGTATCTTAAGCTTAACAACTTGTACAAAGATGATTTTTTGGCTCTATCTTCTGATAAGTAGCTTTCAGATCTCCCCAATACCTCAAGAAACACTGCATGCATGAAATTTAAGATGACCATCTCATGGATAATCACCGTTTATTTTAAAAATGGTTTTTACTTCAATCATGAAGAATCCTTATCTCTATATGATCTCTAAGCCCCCAATAATTCTGTAGAAGTGCTTAGATCACACATACAAGGCTCTATCGAATCGAATTTGAAGCCGGTAATTTTCAAATCGAATCAAGTCAAAATTTTAAATTTTGGAATCGGATTCGATTATTGAGAGAGATAATAGAGCGGTGATGAGGTGAAAGATAATTAAGTGGTCAGAAGAAATAAAAGCCCACGTATCTGGATATACAATCACCTGCCCTCCAACCCAATAATAATTAAACACGATGTTGTTACATTTTACTTGTACGCCCTTTTATTTCTAGGCTGGATTTGCCTATTTTTATCGCATTGAATTATTATGTTATAGTTTATTGGTTTGAGTGTTATAAATTCCTAAAGGAGTCTGATATAAAGGTTGTCACTTACAGAGCTAATTTTAAATTTTTTCAAATACATGTGGTGAATTTTTTTTAATGTAATTTTAAGGTATGAAGTCTCACTAATGGTTATATACAAACTAATGTGGTGGAAGTTAAATATTTTTTGAAATTCGAGCAAAAAGTATTTAAAATTAATGTGTATAATAATGTATATATACTAAACCTATGTATGCGAATATCCTTTACTTATGTTTGATCTGTATTTGTAACACTATGTTTCATTTATATTTATAACACACACTGTAATTTTAATACAACCCGTGAACTGCTGCAACGCGCGATTGACACCTCATTTAATTTAATAATGATTCTTTTTATTGAAACAGGCACTAAAGAAAATTGTAGTTATTATGAATTTCATTATCTATGGGCTTATCTAAAACAAACTAGATTATTAATACAATAATCTCATAAAAGACAAAAATTCATTGCTTTTTCTCTCATTTTATAAGCATATCTTGTGATAATGAATCATTACAAGCATTGTTACCTTCCCGTCTCTCTCTCTATTCTTCTCCACTCCTTACAAAAACTATACTTAATTCTAATAAAGACTAAACTAAAAAAAACACATTCTTAAAGCCAAACCAAAAAAGCCAAAATTGGTAAATTCCAATCAAGCAACTTATAAATTCCTCTCATTCCTCCAAGGGCCTCAAACACACTTGAACCCCATATTTAGGTTTTATAGTTAGCACGATAATTGGTGCGTGTCTATAGCTGTCTGATATTGTAAAATTGAACTTGCTTATTAACATGGACAAAATGATCTTAGCTTCCATAAGAGCGAAAGACTGGCCGACGCAATTACGAGGGCCTGCAGCAAATGGCATAAAGTGACGTCCTTGAGTGAATGACGGAGCTGCAAACCGATTCGGGTTGAATTCATTAACATCTTTGCCCCATATTTCTTCGCTATGGTGTATGGCTAGCACGGGGATCCATATTGACAACCCTTTCGGAATGTGGAGGTCACCAAGTTTTATATCTTCAAATGCCATTCTAGGGAGCACAGATGCAGGAGGATACAGTCTTAAAGATTCTTTGATCACCATGTTTAACTACATCAATAATACTAAATATTAGATTCTTATAAAATAATAGTTCCAAGTGTAAAACATAAAATTATATATTTTGGAATAAAACTAAATGTTTTGTTTTATTGAAAATAATATACATAATTTAATCTAATGATGATGACCAGACAACCATGCATGAGAATCTTAACAATATTTAAATCCGATAGTTTTCAGTGAAAATTTTCAACGCATTAATTATTTGGAGTCCATTACGTACAAGTCAATGTATCAAGTAATCAAATCCACAAATTCCTTCGAGAGGAGCTAGTATGAGGTGATTCTTAGCGCTTGGCATTTATAATGTCCCAAATTTAAAATTCGATTTTAAAGGATTATTCTTAATGGTGGGTTTTGTTTCGATAGTGTTTTAGGATGAGTCAAGTGTAGAAGTGTTAAGTCTAGTGTAACCAGTTGAAATATTATTTTAAGAATACTCGTTTAGATATTAGAGATTTTGAATAGTTGAAATGCCGTTATATAAATTAATTAAATCCGTTTCAGAAAGAATTAAAATTAAGCAAATATATAGTAAGATTGGAAATATTATAAATTGTTGGATTTATTTTTGTAAAAACCATATATTTATATTTATTAAAGTAAATTAGATGATGATAAACATTAGATACGTACTAAATGACTTATAGTAGTCAAAGTAAACCATATATTTATATCAAAGTAAAAAAGATTTAAACTTTTAGAAAAATGAATTTTCAAAGTATTTTAAAAGGATGTTTGCGGTTAGAGAAAAATTAAAGTTTTTATACATTATAAAATTTGAAATTATTTTATCATTTTAGCTTCATAAACAATTTTTCTTTTAAATATTCAATCAATTATACAATAAACAAAAATCCTATGTTACCTATACTTCTCAATATTCACTGTCATCAAAATTTTACATCTCTTTCATATTAAATACATATTTTCTATCCTATTAAATACTAATAATTTTAAATAATTAAATTATATAGTTAAGTATAAAAAATATAAATTTTCTTATTCTAATAACTAATAACACTGAATAAGTTGTGATAAGATTTAATTATATATTATCTTAAAATATAATTTTTCAATAATTAAATCATCATTATTATCATTTATAATTTTAAATTCATAATTTTTTATTTCACAGGTATATTTAAAAAAATGTTCCATTATTTCTTATACGTTTACGTTTAAATTTATATTTAGAAAATATGATAATAATTATACACGAAGTTATTAATTATATTATTTCTTAAGATATCTTGTGTAATATACATGTTAATTACTATTCAAAATTTATGTAATTAGGATGGTGAATATGTTACATTTGATAATCTTGTTAAAATTTATTATTTGAAGAAAAATTAACAACATACCACAGAAAGCTTGGAGAGATCATCGATGGACGGTGAACCGCCATTGCAGACTTCTCTAACCTCGGCTCGAACCTTTTCTTGCCAAGATGGGTTGCTGGCTAGTAGCATGATGGTCCATGTTAGTAATAGTGCAGTGGTTTCATGTCCAGCAAAGAAGAAAGTCTTGCACTCATCCATTATTAGCTGCAAATTTAGGCTGAATCCATTCCCTCCTTTTTTCTTCTGCATTTCATTAAGCAACATCCCTAGTAAATCATTTCCATAAGAACTACTCCGACCGATCTCTACACAATCCGTTCGGCTTTGTATGATCTCCATCAATAACCTCTCAACTTCCATTTTTAAAGATTTGATCTCCCTGTTGTATTTACTTGGAAGAAACCTGCATAAAAGTAAAAATGTATTAGGTTGTATGTATATACATAAAAAAAGACATGTAACACAATTAGAATATTAATGAGTATCACATCCCACCAAAACCACACGGATTTAAAAACTAACCACTTTCGCCAATAGATTTGTGGCTAAGGTAGCCGGCGGTGAAGGTCATTTACTTTATCATGCATATGCATGATTTTCCATATCAACAAAAATTTATGGAAAAACAGTTTGACTGTTTCAAACAAAGGTTTTGAAAAGTCAAAAGGTTATATGCAAAAAGTGGATGTTTACTTATTTTGAAAAAGTCATTTGCATGTGGCTTGAGATTAGATTGCAGATGATATGAAAATATGTCGTTTTTTACTTGAAAAAGCGGATAACTTTCTTACGTACCGGCTTCCGGGAAGGCATAGGTGACGGCTAGCTTGAGCACACAACTGTTGTAAAACCGTTAACAAATGAAATATTTGTTTCCCCTTTTCGTAACTACTATCGAACTCGGTTCGAGAAATGATATCGGCGGTGAGCCGAGCCATGTACTCCCCTATCTCAAACTCGACTCGACCCCTTGTCACTTCCGCCTTCATTGATCGAATCATTTCCTCGGTGCATTCCACCATGTAACCACCATAACTCTAAGCAAAATAACACCACTAATTACACCTCATTTGTCACTTGATCACAAAACCAAAAAAAAAAAAAAAACACACAACATAATAATAATTATTATTATAATTAATTAAACCACCTTGAGTTTATCTTTGATAAATGCAGGTGCAACGATGTGACGTTGGTGGAACCAATCTTGGCCATTAGCCATGAGTAGCCCACGACCAATGAAGTGCTTGGAGCCTTGTTGTTGGAGCCATGATTTGCCGGAAATAGTGCTGTGCTTTACTAAAAGTTCTTTGATCGCCTCCGTCTCCGTCAAGCACATCCGAGGCTCCGTACCATTCCAATATATAAATCTTTTTCCTGTATAATAGTTAATTAATTAATATTCTTAAAAATCATAAATTTATTTCCTAAAATTCCTAGACTACATATCATATCTTGGACCCACGATGAAACAATACATTCCACCTAAACAACCATATTTTATTTCTTTTATTCCCTAATCCATATAGAAAAGAAGTATCAAAAAGGGAAGCCTGTATTTTTTTTGTAGTTTTCTTCTATTAATTAAGGATCTTCTTTTCAAAAAAATAATAATAAAACTCATGTTTCTGAATTCCATAGAGAAACTATAGAATATACGTCGGCCGGTCTTGAATGAAACTGAAAACCAAGATGAGGGAGGGAGGGTATATCATATGGTACCGTAAATTTTGGACCAGAGGAGGAAGTGAGGTAAGAGGCGAGGAACGATATCGTGATCGATGGTGGGCATGTCGTAGGAGGTTGATTTGGAGATGAGGGAAGCGATATCGAAGAGGTTGCCGATAAGGAACCTGGGTTTGGGGCCACGGACTCCTTGCCTAGACATGATGTTCTTGATGCGTATGGGTGTAAGCAAGTAACAATCAAGAGTTTGATAGGTAAGTTTGATGAAGAGATAGAGAAATGTAAGTAAAGAAGCCCATAAAACAACACCCATTGGGATCATCAATTTCATACTTTTAGAGATTGATAGAGAGATGGAGAAATAGAAGATTGAGAATAAGAGGGGGCCAATGATGGCAATTTATAGTCATGATCATTTCAGGAAAAGGCAAAGATACGACTATTTGATCATAAATGTTAATAAAACGTATTTATTTGCCTTTAATCAACACTTATTTCTTTTAATATTTGAAATTAATGCACTAACTTGCCAACGTGGGAGTAGCCCATTTGGTAAAGCTTTGTCCTCTTAGCTGGCAGTTCTGAGACAAATCCAGATAATGGTCTGGTGTAAATATATATTTGCTGTTAAAAAAAAAGTGCACTAACTTATTTTTTTGAATGTCAATTTTTCCCTTTTTTTTAATTTCACCATCGGACACCACTTTTCAAGATTTGAACTCTAGTCTTTTTCAAAAAGACTTTGTCTCTTATCACTGGGCTAAAGCACTAACTTATTACCATACAAAAGTATATCTATACTATAATGTATATTACTAGGTTAGGAGCTCGTATACTACATTGACTGAATAAGTTATATAATGTCAAGTACACAAAGATAGTCATAATATGATCTAACTACAATGTGATATAAATAAAATGCCAAAACAAACATGAATCATATAAAAAAATATATATCAAATTATTACGTGTCCCCCAAATAAGCAAATATTATTAAGAAAAATGAAAAAAAATCCACATATTTTTAATCTATAATTAATTTTCATAAATTGTAGGATCGTGGTTAATTCACAAATAACTTAACAAGATTACTTTACAAAGATAATGACGCGGAAACAAGTTATCTTTCACTCATACACTCACTTTGTTATATAAAAGACAAGTATAAAACTCGACACTATAATTGCACTAACTCAATAACAGATTACAAATACAAGTTACTATATGCTTGGATAGTTCGGTGAATGATGTGTTTGCTACGTACATCTATGATCTCTGTTATATTTATAGGGCTAACGGAAATCAAGGAGAACCCTTGATTTCCATAAGATCATCTAGGACTGTTAAGTACAACAATATTTATAACTTAATCTTAAAGAGCATTCTTCACTGGACAATGATGTTTTTTAGACAGTTTGACTTGATTTTCTGAGGAGAAATCTTGTTTTTAGTGACTAATATCTACAACTATTGACTTTTGTGACAGTCCGTGACAAAGACAGTACAGTTGTCTTTCCGGCTGAAGTATCCATCCGGTTAGAACTTGAGTTTATCCGGAAATGTCTTTGTTTCGGGCCAACTAATCTCTTTCGGTTCAACTACTGCTTCCGTTTGAACACTGATCTCCCGATTCATCTTAATTCACCCGAAGCTCTTGTTCTTTCACCATATTTGACATCCGGTTGATCTTCCAGTCGGATCATGAGCACTTAAGCATTTCATCCGAAATTCCCAACTGGTAATTTTCTTACAGTCTCCCCTTAAGATGATGCTGCCAAAACTTATCTTCTCTTACAATGAATATTTACAGGAAAAATTTGTACAAAAATTTTCATAAGCCATCACTCTAGCTTGGTCTTCATTCTAGCAACACTTTTCATGTATAACCCAGTAATGTCATCTCGATCAAGGTTGAGCAAATAGAGCCTCTTTCAATCATCTTCATTTTGCCATTCACTTTGAATACTAAAGGATTTGTGTTTGGAGAATAACCATATTTTCTATGCATAAAGCAAGCCTTTTCTTTCTCATCATAAACAAAGTATTTGATTTTAGAATAAGTTCTTGTTGGCTCAGCATGACATACCTCCATTTTTGTAGGTTTGTCAGTACCAATGATGGTCTTTATTCTGAGGTACAGTAGATGCTCTTTAATGCTCAAGTTTGTCTTTGATTAAGCAAGGAGGTAGACATCAATGAGTTATTCTTCTGATAAGTTCAATATAGCAACTTCCTTAGAATATATGAGTGACTCTATTTCATTTGTGATGAACTTGTAGTTCTTAGAGTTCACATCATAATTCCAGTCAACTATTGATCTTCTCACTTCTTCTGTTTCCTTCATTTCTTTATCTTCAGACCCTTGATCAGATGTTGTTGCCTTTTTCTTCTTTGAAGTTTCAACCTTTTTGGAAATACTTTTCTTTCTTCCAGAGGGTTTAGTAGGGGATACATGGGAGGTTAGAGCCGATGGCTTAGGTGGTTTTTGATTGGGAGATGGTGGTGAATTTTGAGGTGGTGGTTTACTGGCTTGTGGTGTAGGTTCTAATGGTGTTAAAGTTGTTTGGGTAGAAGGTTGTTTGGCTTTGAGATGTCTAATTGGTGGAGGAAGGGTGTGCGTAGGTTGAGGTTCTTAAGGAGGAATGGGAATGAAGTTATCCAGTGAAAATTTTGGATGGGTAGGTTTAAGTTTCTTGGCATATGGAGGTTTGGTTTTGGTGGATCTAGAGGATTCTTTCTTGTAATTGTTAAAGTGGGGTTGGTTGTTTGATCTTGTGAAAATGATGCAGAAGAAAGAAGAGAATCAATTAAGTTTTGAGGTTTAGAAGGAAGAGAATTCATTACTTCAAAAGCACCAGGAGGCCTTGAAATGCCAAGTCTTTCAGCTTCACGAGCATGTGCCTTCCTGATCTCTGAAAATCGGGTTCTCAAAGTCGTCAATGATGAGGGGTTGATTTTTCTAGGATTTTCCCCCAAGTTATGAATAAAATGCCACTTTAAGGCCTTTTGCTCTTCTTCCTTAGTCAAGGGAGCCTTCTTTATCTTCTCCATTTCTTGTTCCCTCAATTTTTCATCCTTTTCAATATGAGCATTGATCTCCATTTGCAACTTTAGTTCATTATATTCTTGGAGAATACTCTCCATGAAGTCACATAATTCTTTAGCTTTCATTAACAACACCTCATCCATTATCTTCCAACCTCTTGCTCTGATAGTATCTCTTCAATCCCTGAGCAGCATATAGTTATCATCATTGCCCTTGATTTTGATATATTTCTCTTCAGCCTTTAATATGCTCTTAGAATATCTGTTAAGCTTATATATCCTCTTTTCCTGTTCCAATTCTATTTTAATCATCCTTCCTTCAATCGATCTTCTTTTAGCTTCATTAATTAGGTCTAGAATGACATTGTTTTCCTTGTACAAATCGATGTCAGCTTCAAGCTTTTGACCATAGGCTTTGTCTTTAGCTTCTTGTTGTGCTCTAATCTCGGTATCTTCCCTTGCAACACTACGTCAAAATGTGGCTTTAGCCACGGTTTTTTCGAAAGCTCCTAGCCACTTTAAAAAAAAACATGGCTAAAGGTAAGAAATACTAGCTTTAGCTACACATATTTTGTACCCGTGGCTAATTATATAGCCTTTGGACCCTTTTAACCACGTATTTTTCTGTTTATGTGACAACAACAATCAGGTGCAGAAGCTTTATCCACTGTTTTATAAAAATATGTGGTATTTATTTGTCACACTTACAAAAGAGTGGCGAAATGCACCAAACGGCCACAAATGTTTTATGACTTTTTATTCATGTGACCAAAAGCGTATATATATGTATATATATATGATACCTTTGGCCACGCTTATATAAATTTTGTGTGACGGAAGAGTAAATTTTATAGTTAGTAAAAAAATCGAAACTGTTAAGTATATATTATGCGTGGCTAAATGTGAGCAACGACCACTGTTTTTAATTAGTTATGTGGCTAAAAGCTAGTACATATGGCCACTTATATTAGGTTGTGTGACTATATTAGTACAGTGTTTATGCCCTTTCTTATTTATTGTAAATGACAAAGATAAGTAATGGTCACCATAAAATATTACATGCGTGGTGGAAGGAAACAATTTGCTTTCCCAGCAAGATGAAGCGGAGAAGATGTGGCATTTGCGTTTATCTCTCTCTATGTTTTTGGTCTATCATCACCCTATGAAAATGTGGCATTTGCGTCCTCTAAATGTGAACGATAGCCCCGAATACGGTAAGTAATCATCTAAAGCACTGAAATTCGAATGCTTTAATGTGAAATTCGCGTCTCTGACTTGGTTATTTTCTTAGACAGGGAAGATTTCAGTCTGTTTACTTTGGTGATCTATCACCAAGGATATTTTGCGAGCCTCAATGGCCGGATACAATACATCGATGTAGGGTTCGTTACTTCGATGAGGTGGACTTTAACTCCTTCTCTTTCGATGACCTAGGTCAAATGGTGTCTGACCTAGGTTATGATTTCAACGATTTTGACCCTTACCTGAGGATCCCAGGGTTGTCTCCGATGATCCGAGGGATGACAGGGCCTTGGCCCTGCACGTCAAGGACGAGGAGGTCATCTCCATCTACCTCGATGGAGATTTGGAGGTGTCTTCCTCCTCCTCCTCTGAAAGTAACATGTTTTAAGTTGTAGTGTTTTTTTGTATCATATCATATTTGTAATTAATTAATGGATATATATGGAATCATATCTTTTGGATTATATATGTAAATGTGATGTGTTATGCATCCGATGTGTATTTTGACTGTTCTTCCTGAAGAATTCTAGTTCATCCGGTTCTCTTCTTTTGCTTCTCTAATTTACCTAAGAACTCAAATGTATTCTGTTTATAAAATCATCTCAGTCCACCATGCAAGTCAAGCACTTGCCTCAAAATGTCAACATATAAACTAACATTACACTTGATTACTTAATGTAAGAGCACACTTTTTTCATAAAACTGAGCGCTACTATAATAAAATTAGAAAATGCGTGGCTAAAGGTAATAAATTGACACGGTAGCGTTGCCCAACATTTCGACTACTTGCCGTCCAAATCCTGCACCCCTATCCGGATTAACTCTTCATCCTGAAGAACTCAAGTTCATCTGGTTCTATTCTTCTTCTTCTCTACCGATCGAAGATCTCAAATTTATTTTGTTTAATTAACTATAAATCATCTCAGTCCACCACGACACTTAAACACCTGTCTCAAAATGTCAACATACTAACATAACACAAGATTACTTCATGTAAGAACACAATTATGAGTAAAATGGAGCTCTACTATCGTATTAACCAATTCATTGAAAATGTATGTACCTGTTAAAATGAAAAATATTTAAATACATGTGGCTAAGAATGGTGACTGTTATGTATTGATCTTCTAATCTTCTTCTGTACTGCCTTCTTTAACAAATCACCATCCTTTATTTCAAGAACAATGAGTTTGATTACACTCTGTTCCAACATATCCCATTCACCTAGAATCATTTTTTTATGTGTCGAGTGGGATCCATCTCTGCGGTACACATAGTACAATTCCTCATCTAGATTGTACTCCCAAGTTGTAATTAGTTCTTTTGTTTTCTTGGTAGTACCACAAGGAGAAGTAGCATTAACTTTCTCACTTTGTACCCGAAATTTCGCCTTGTGATAGATAATATTCTCCCTAAAAGTTAGTCTTTCTCTGCTTTCACCAATCCTCACCATATCTCGTAGCTCACTTTCAAGAAACCCTTGTAGAGCATCACTGATGCTTCTAACTATCTTCTTGCCGTCACTAGTGAAAATTTGATACTTTTCACTCTCTTCAATATACTCCCAGTTGATCACTTTTCTTTTGTTTTCTTCATCTGATTCACTTGAGGTAGATTCTGATTGTGATGGTGATTTTTCTAGTTCACTAGGAAGAATAGGAGTTTATAAAGTTTTAAGCTTTTTTGGTTCCCTATGAAGAATCAGAGTGAAGTTGTTAGCCCTAAACTTTAGATGTAAAGGTCTTAAAGGTTCTATCAAATTAGGCTTCTTACTGGTGGAGGCTTAGCTCTTGTGGTTCTAGGAGGCTTTTTCCTTTTGGCTTGGCTAGGGGTAGTGGAATTAAGAAGTGAATCTATGAGATTATGAGGTTTAAGAGAAGAAGGAACTTGTGTCTTTGTAGATATCAAATGCACCAGGAGGCTTTGGCAATCTTTGTTGTTCTGCATCTCTAACCATCTTCTTCTTAACATCATCATACATAAATCTTAGTTTGGGAAGAGAAGTGTGATTAATGCTCTTGGGATATTTATTCATATGTTCAGTGAAGTAGAGTCTAAGAGCCTTCAGTTCATCCTCCTTGCTTATGGGAGCACTTTGCAGTTGTAATCTCTTTTCTACCATAGTATTGTCGGCTTGATGACTCAACTAATCTATATCATGTTCCAATTTTAGTTCACTCTTATCCTTCAATAAGATATCCATGTGGTCTAAAACAGTGTTGTAAGACCCATTTCTTAACACTTATTGTGTTAGCCAACCATGGTCAAATATTGCATCCTTCATTTCTGTAATGAGTTCAGGCTCATTCTTCAGCCTATTCGCCTCCTGATCAGCCTTTAATTTCTTTTCGAAATCCATTCTGAGCTTTTCTAGCTTCTCATAACCAGCTTCATCAAGTTTAACCATTTCCTGTTTAATTGATCTCCTTCTTATCTCTGTAATCGTGTCCAACATAACCTTGTTATCCTTATACTTTCTCGTTTCAGCATCAAGTTTTAATACCTGAGGAGTAATTCTGTCAAGATACATGTCTAAGAATCCACCTGCTATATCGCTCTCTTCTTTTCTCCCTTTTCTAACTTGAACCTTAAAGTGTTCATCTACCTGTCTCTTACCATCTGGATCTTCTCCATACTTGTCAATTCTGGAGAACAGGATAGTTCTAAAACAACTAATTACATCCTTGGATGTAACATGTAGTGAAGTTGGAGGATATCATCCTGTTCAATGCTTCATATGCTAATTGGTAGTCAAGCATGGGGCTTTACCTTTTGAACCATATAGAAGATATCCATCAGGGCCAATAGGGTAGAGTTGGTGCATAACTGAACTAAAAAAGTGTTTTTGAATTCTTTTAGGAGATTTTCTTCTCATCAACTGCCCCTGAACTGGCATATATCTCTTCAGCATGTCCCAAACAGTTTCCTTGTCTTCAACTACAGGAACCAGGACCAACTCACTTGGTTCTTTGGCACAGGACAGGTTTGGACCATAAGGAATCCAATAACCTTCCTCTGTTCTTACACCTTTAAGTTCTTCTCAATATCAGCAGGTTTAGGAATGATGAAGGGCTCTAAAATCCAATTCTAATTAATCCCAGTGTTTACCCTTCTATAGTGTATTGATCTCCTCATTTCTACTGATTCCCAAAGTGCATCTGCTGGAATAGTAACTGGCACCTGTACTTCCGGATCAAACTGCATCAAGTGGAGATTTTCTTATTCAACACCCTTAAGCAATAGCAGAGCTCTTGGTAGTTCCGGATCAACTTGTTCACCCAGAAGACATTGCTTAATCTGATAAACTTGTTCACTCGGATGACCTTCAACTTCTGGATCAACTTGTTCACCCGCGGCCTTGTTCCTCTGGATCAAGTTGTTCAACCGGATCAACTTGTTCACCTGCATGGCCTTGTTCCTCCATATCAAGTTGTTCAACCGGATCAACTTGTTCAACCGGCGCAAGTTGTTCAACCCTGCGCAAGATCCTATTTTGAATTAAATCTAGTTTGACATGTGAATTGCATTTCAATGGTTGACAACTTTACCTATCAGTGGCTTTCAAAGATTCTTGCCTTCAACCGTTCAATTTCTTCTCCTTGAGCTCTGAAAATTGCACGAAGAGTTGCCAATTCATTTTCAAGTTTTGTACATGAAACCGTCGATTCAGTAACTGTCTTGCTGCTCTCAACTGGTGTGTTGCCAGCATCCTTGAGCAAAGAAGAGCCAACAAGTCGACCTTGTTCATGCTCTGCACCCATGGTTTCTTGGCACCCGGGATTCCTGTTGGCACTGTCCTCAGGGTCCAGTGGGATATCATGAGTAGTGTCACCCCTTTCCACATGACTTGCTTCATCACTACTGCAGGTTACCTTCTTTGCAGATTGTGCGTTGGGTGAATGAACGAAGTTCAGCAGTACATCCCTTGTAAAAGGGGTACCTGGGAAATCATCTTCATATGGCCTAAGTGATGATATATCACCCTCATTTTGAGGTCATCCTATGGATGGAGATTGTTCATCCAAATCTAGTGATTCATAAATTAGTTGGAGACCCCTTTTGTTTTTCTTCTTCCGATACTTTCGTGAGCACGCAGAAGGATCTACGGCTCAGGTGGTTGGTAATGGAGACCTAGTCCTCTTAGTCACTGGAATTTGTGGAGTGGGTGTGGTTTTTGATGTGGACATCCTCTTCCTTTTGGTGGGAATTTGTATATCAGTAGAAGAGGATGGTTGCTCTAGTGTGGGCTCAACACTTGTTGGTATAACAAGGTTGTCACCAGGAGCAGTCCTAGCCTTAGGCATAGGGTGAGATGTGTCTTAACCAAGAAAAACAGTTTTGTTTACTTGCATGTTAGAAAATGTTTTACTTGTAAAAGATTTAAGTTCAAGATGTTGATCAGAGATTTGCAGATTTGGAAATTCACAATTGAGAATGTATTGGATGAATCTGGGGTACATGTAAAAGATCCTTTTAGGTCTTAGATTTTCCAGCATTCCATAAAATATCATTTTTGAGAAGTTAAAATTTAGCCCATTTACAATCCATGAAAAGCGGATGATTGGGGTGCAACAAGTTCATCCCACGTAGTTTTCTTGTGAGATAGGCAGTGAAGAATGGTATGAGCAAGGTACCGCTAAACATAGGGTAGTTGTCCCTTTTTGATGGTCCTACAGGTTAAGTCACTACCATAACCAATTGCTTCATAAGTTTCGTCAAAGTTATAATCCGTATCACCTCCCGCATCATTCAATTTCAGATGCTTCCGGATCATTTTTTTTAGTCACACTAATCTCATTCCCATTGAACTTCACGTCCACTGATAACCCCTGTTGCTATCAACAAATTTTTTGGCTGACTCCAAAACTTAGCAATTCCCTCCTTGCATATTGCAGGATCTACAGTTAAAGCAAAATGAATGTTGGAATTCAGGAGGAAATCGATCATTTCATCAAATGGCTTTGACTTATCAGACTTCTCGTAGTACCCTACAACATTGTGTTCGGCGAAGAACAGTTGAGTCGGCTTTAATGC
>JBCNJP010000007.1:3025047-3084068 GCA_039602395.1 Deinandra increscens subsp. villosa
AAAAAATCGAAACTGTTAAGTATATATTATGCGTGGCTAAATGTGAGCAACGACCACTGTTTTTAATTAGTTATGTGGCTAAAAGCTAGTACATATGGCCACTTATATTAGGTTGTGTGACTATATTAGTACAGTGTTTATGCCCTTTCTTATTTATTGTAAATGACAAAGATAAGTAATGGTCACCATAAAATATTACATGCGTGGTGGAAGGAAACAATTTGCTTTCCCAGCAAGATGAAGCGGAGAAGATGTGGCATTTGCGTTTATCTCTCTCTATGTTTTTGGTCTATCATCACCCTATGAAAATGTGGCATTTGCGTCCTCTAAATGTGAACGATAGCCCCGAATACGGTAAGTAATCATCTAAAGCACTGAAATTCGAATGCTTTAATGTGAAATTCGCGTCTCTGACTTGGTTATTTTCTTAGACAGGGAAGATTTCAGTCTGTTTACTTTGGTGATCTATCACCAAGGATATTTTGCGAGCCTCAATGGCCGGATACAATACATCGATGTAGGGTTCGTTACTTCGATGAGGTGGACTTTAACTCCTTCTCTTTCGATGACCTAGGTCAAATGGTGTCTGACCTAGGTTATGATTTCAACGATTTTGACCCTTACCTGAGGATCCCAGGGTTGTCTCCGATGATCCGAGGGATGACAGGGCCTTGGCCCTGCACGTCAAGGACGAGGAGGTCATCTCCATCTACCTCGATGGAGATTTGGAGGTGTCTTCCTCCTCCTCCTCTGAAAGTAACATGTTTTAAGTTGTAGTGTTTTTTTGTATCATATCATATTTGTAATTAATTAATGGATATATATGGAATCATATCTTTTGGATTATATATGTAAATGTGATGTGTTATGCATCCGATGTGTATTTTGACTGTTCTTCCTGAAGAATTCTAGTTCATCCGGTTCTCTTCTTTTGCTTCTCTAATTTACCGAAGAACTCAAATGTATTCTGTTTATAAAATCATCTCAGTCCACCATGCAAGTCAAGCACTTGCCTCAAAATGTCAACATATAAACTAACATTACACTTGATTACTTAATGTAAGAGCACACTTTTTTCATAAAACTGAGCGCTACTATAATAAAATTAGAAAATGCGTGGCTAAAGGTAATAAATTGACACGGTAGCGTTGCCCAACATTTCGACTACTTGCCGTCCAAATCCTGCACCCCTATCCGGATTAACTCTTCATCCTGAAGAACTCAAGTTCATCTGGTTCTATTCTTCTTCTTCTCTACCGATCGAAGATCTCAAATTTATTTTGTTTAATTAACTATAAATCATCTCAGTCCACCACGACACTTAAACACCTGTCTCAAAATGTCAACATACTAACATAACACAAGATTACTTCATGTAAGAACACAATTATGAGTAAAATGGAGCTCTACTATCGTATTAACCAATTCATTGAAAATGTATGTACCTGTTAAAATGAAAAATATTTAAATACATGTGGCTAAGAATGGTGACTGTTATGTATTGATCTTCTAATCTTCTTCTGTACTGCCTTCTTTAACAAATCACCATCCTTTATTTCAAGAACAATGAGTTTGATTACACTCTGTTCCAACATATCCCATTCACCTAGAATCATTTTTTTATGTGTCGAGTGGGATCCATCTCTGCGGTACACATAGTACAATTCCTCATCTAGATTGTACTCCCAAGTTGTAATTAGTTCTTTTGTTTTCTTGGTAGTACCACAAGGAGAAGTAGCATTAACTTTCTCACTTTGTACCCGAAATTTCGCCTTGTGATAGATAATATTCTCCCTAAAAGTTAGTCTTTCTCTGCTTTCACCAATCCTCACCATATCTCGTAGCTCACTTTCAAGAAACCCTTGTAGAGCATCACTGATGCTTCTAACTATCTTCTTGCCGTCACTAGTGAAAATTTGATACTTTTCACTCTCTTCAATATACTCCCAGTTGATCACTTTTCTTTTGTTTTCTTCATCTGATTCACTTGAGGTAGATTCTGATTGTGATGGTGATTTTTCTAGTTCACTAGGAAGAATAGGAGTTTATAAAGTTTTAAGCTTTTTTGGTTCCCTATGAAGAATCAGAGTGAAGTTGTTAGCCCTAAACTTTAGATGTAAAGGTCTTAAAGGTTCTATCAAATTAGGCTTCTTACTGGTGGAGGCTTAGCTCTTGTGGTTCTAGGAGGCTTTTTCCTTTTGGCTTGGCTAGGGGTAGTGGAATTAAGAAGTGAATCTATGAGATTATGAGGTTTAAGAGAAGAAGGAACTTGTGTCTTTGTAGATATCAAATGCACCAGGAGGCTTTGGCAATCTTTGTTGTTCTGCATCTCTAACCATCTTCTTCTTAACATCATCATACATAAATCTTAGTTTGGGAAGAGAAGTGTGATTAATGCTCTTGGGATATTTATTCATATGTTCAGTGAAGTAGAGTCTAAGAGCCTTCAGTTCATCCTCCTTGCTTATGGGAGCACTTTGCAGTTGTAATCTCTTTTCTACCATAGTATTGTCGGCTTGATGACTCAACTAATCTATATCATGTTCCAATTTTAGTTCACTCTTATCCTTCAATAAGATATCCATGTGGTCTAAAACAGTGTTGTAAGACCCATTTCTTAACACTTATTGTGTTAGCCAACCATGGTCAAATATTGCATCCTTCATTTCTGTAATGAGTTCAGGCTCATTCTTCAGCCTATTCGCCTCCTGATCAGCCTTTAATTTCTTTTCGAAATCCATTCTGAGCTTTTCTAGCTTCTCATAACCAGCTTCATCAAGTTTAACCATTTCCTGTTTAATTGATCTCCTTCTTATCTCTGTAATCGTGTCCAACATAACCTTGTTATCCTTATACTTTCTCGTTTCAGCATCAAGTTTTAATACCTGAGGAGTAATTCTGTCAAGATACATGTCTAAGAATCCACCTGCTATATCGCTCTCTTCTTTTCTCCCTTTTCTAACTTGAACCTTAAAGTGTTCATCTACCTGTCTCTTACCATCTGGATCTTCTCCATACTTGTCAATTCTGGAGAACAGGATAGTTCTAAAACAACTAATTACATCCTTGGATGTAACATGTAGTGAAGTTGGAGGATATCATCCTGTTCAATGCTTCATATGCTAATTGGTAGTCAAGCATGGGGCTTTACCTTTTGAACCATATAGAAGATATCCATCAGGGCCAATAGGGTAGAGTTGGTGCATAACTGAACTAAAAAAGTGTTTTTGAATTCTTTTAGGAGATTTTCTTCTCATCAACTGCCCCTGAACTGGCATATATCTCTTCAGCATGTCCCAAACAGTTTCCTTGTCTTCAACTACAGGAACCAGGACCAACTCACTTGGTTCTTTGGCACAGGACAGGTTTGGACCATAAGGAATCCAATAACCTTCCTCTGTTCTTACACCTTTAAGTTCTTCTCAATATCAGCAGGTTTAGGAATGATGAAGGGCTCTAAAATCCAATTCTAATTAATCCCAGTGTTTACCCTTCTATAGTGTATTGATCTCCTCATTTCTACTGATTCCCAAAGTGCATCTGCTGGAATAGTAACTGGCACCTGTACTTCCGGATCAAACTGCATCAAGTGGAGATTTTCTTATTCAACACCCTTAAGCAATAGCAGAGCTCTTGGTAGTTCCGGATCAACTTGTTCACCCAGAAGACATTGCTTAATCTGATAAACTTGTTCACTCGGATGACCTTCAACTTCTGGATCAACTTGTTCACCCGCGGCCTTGTTCCTCTGGATCAAGTTGTTCAACCGGATCAACTTGTTCACCTGCATGGCCTTGTTCCTCCATATCAAGTTGTTCAACCGGATCAACTTGTTCAACCGGCGCAAGTTGTTCAACCCTGCGCAAGATCCTATTTTGAATTAAATCTAGTTTGACATGTGAATTGCATTTCAATGGTTGACAACTTTACCTATCAGTGGCTTTCAAAGATTCTTGCCTTCAACCGTTCAATTTCTTCTCCTTGAGCTCTGAAAATTGCACGAAGAGTTGCCAATTCATTTTCAAGTTTTGTACATGAAACCGTCGATTCAGTAACTGTCTTGCTGCTCTCAACTGGTGTGTTGCCAGCATCCTTGAGCAAAGAAGAGCCAACAAGTCGACCTTGTTCATGCTCTGCACCCATGGTTTCTTGGCACCCGGGATTCCTGTTGGCACTGTCCTCAGGGTCCAGTGGGATATCATGAGTAGTGTCACCCCTTTCCACATGACTTGCTTCATCACTACTGCAGGTTACCTTCTTTGCAGATTGTGCGTTGGGTGAATGAACGAAGTTCAGCAGTACATCCCTTGTAAAAGGGGTACCTGGGAAATCATCTTCATATGGCCTAAGTGATGATATATCACCCTCATTTTGAGGTCATCCTATGGATGGAGATTGTTCATCCAAATCTAGTGATTCATAAATTAGTTGGAGACCCCTTTTGTTTTTCTTCTTCCGATACTTTCGTGAGCACGCAGAAGGATCTACGGCTCAGGTGGTTGGTAATGAAGACCTAGTCCTCTTAGTCACTGGAATTTGTGGAGTGGGTGTGGTTTTTGATGTGGACATCCTCTTCCTTTTGGTGGGAATTTGTATATCAGTAGAAGAGGATGGTTGCTCTAGTGTGGGCTCAACACTTGTTGGTATAACAAGGTTGTCACCAGGAGCAGTCCTAGCCTTAGGCATAGGGTGAGATGTGTCTTAACCAAGAAAAACAGTTTTGTTTACTTGCATGTTAGAAAATGTTTTACTTGTAAAAGATTTAAGTTCAAGATGTTGATCAGAGATTTGCAGATTTGGAAATTCACAATTGAGAATGTATTGGATGAATCTGGGGTACATGTAAAAGATCCTTTTAGGTCTTAGATTTTCCAGCATTCCATAAAATATCATTTTTGAGAAGTTAAAATTTAGCCCATTTACAATCCATGAAAAGCGGATGATTGGGGTGCAACAAGTTCATCCCACGTAGTTTTCTTGTGAGATAGGCAGTGGAGAATGGTATGAGCAAGGTACCGCTAAACATAGGGTAGTTGTCCCTTTTTGATGGTCCTACAGGTTAAGTCACTACCATAACCAATTGCTTCATAAGTTTCGTCAAAGTTATAATCCGTATCACCTCCCGCATCATTCAATTTCAGATGCTTCCGGATCATTTTTTTTAGTCACACTAATCTCATTCCCATTGAACTTCACGTCCACTGATAACCCCTGTTGCTATCAACAAATTTTTTGGCTGACTCCAAAACTTAGCAATTCCCTCCTTGCATATTGCAGGATCCACAGTTAAAGCAAAATGAATGTTGGAATTCAGGAGGAAATCGATCATTTCATCAAATGGCTTTGACTTATCAGACTTCTCGTAGTACCCTACAACATTGTGTTCGGCGAAGAACAGTTGAGTCGGCTTTAATGCAGTCTTTCCCTTCAATTTGGGTGCCATTTGTGAGAAATTAGAGAGTAAGGTTTAGCTTTAAATCGCAAAACCTGGAGCATTCTGTGTATTTCAAACTTTATTTTCTGCATGCTTTCTTATTTATGTACTTTGTTAAAAAGCATCTAACTACATTCTGTTAACTGTACAAAATTCAAGGATGGAATCAACCTTGATCACATGGAAAAACTTGAGCTGGAACTTAAAGAAGATAGACTTTTGCGTGATGAAAAAATGAAGAACTTAAGGCCCTCTTCTTGAAGATTGAAGAATCGGAGAAAAGACTTGATCTACTTATAGCTCATCTGTTTGCACTTGGAACACCGTTACCACAACAACTTAATGCTCTGGCATCTACAGAGGTAAATTCTTTACATCACAACTTAATCATACTATTCACAAGTACCTAATAAAATTTACTTTTTACCAATTCAAAAACATTGTTCTAGGTAGCTTGTAAGGAGATTTCTGTTGGGTCTATCCACAACACTAATCATGCTGACATACACACAACGGTTAGTATTTGTCAAACTCAGTTTCGGTTTGATTGCTGATTATTTCTGACTAACTATTGCCAAAAACAAGGCCATATTGCTTTCTCTTTAGTCTTTCAGGATAATCCAGGACGAAATCACAAAAGAAGCAGAAAACAAGGAAAGAATGAAGAAAACTGAAATTCCCCTGACTAATGGACCAAGGCACGACCCGTGCTACCTATGAGGCACGACGGTTGTTCCACCTCAGCACGCTTCTGGAAGATTGACTTCTGTGACTGATAAGCATGACCATTTTCACTGACCAAGCACGACCCGTGCTCCTGATCACTAAGAAGCATGACCCTTGCCCCTGATGACGCACGACCGTGTCTTTTGAGGAAATATTCCCTAGTGATCGACTGATAGGCATGACCCATGCCCCTGACCAGGCACGGTCCGACCCGATTCCATTTCTGCTTATAAAGGCCGCCATTCTCCTCATTTGCAACTCACTCAATTCTTTCCTTTCTCTCTAGATTAGATTTAGTTATTGAGCCACTTGGCGTTTGTAAGCATTCGACTAAGAGTTTATAAGAATATTAACTTAATAAGATTTTGTTTAAAGTTTGTCTATGAGCTACTCAACTACCGCTTCCGTTTGAACACTGATCTTCGGTTCATCTTCATTCACCCGGAGCTCTTGTTCTTTCAGCATATTTAACATCTGGTTGATCTTCAGCCAGATCATGAACAATTAAACATTTCAACCGGAATTCCCAACTCGTCATTTTTTAGATAAATCTAAATTCTTATCCACCAAAAACATACTTAAACCCTTAACTTCAACCTCAACCTCAACCTCAACCATGATACCAATGGGCACATGCATTAATTAACTACTATCAAGCATTATTTTTTTTGAACGACAAATTTGGATCACTAACGGGGACATTACACACCCACCCGATCATCTTCAATTCTCATCCAGAGGAAACTCACCACTGGTAAGAAAACCACCTGGCCCAACTTGTAAACCTCATTTAATTTTTTGTTCTTTTTGTTACAAGTAAGAATTGAACCCAAGAGCTCTTGATAAGGGGTCATACACCTTTACCACTAGACTAAGCTAGTGGGTATACTATCAAGCATTATAACTTCTAGAAAATTATAACTTCTAGAACAGTCATACATTTATAACTATATATTATATTATATTGAGTACAAAATCAAATAACTTGCATTGTAGATTTTGGTGATGAGATACGAAAAGATATGCATATATGCCAGCCATATATATGGTAATAAATTATTTCGTCTGAGATTTTGTTTGAGTTAACTGCAAGCTATCAAGATGTTTAAGCAGTTATTTTTTTACTAAATTCTCCTTTAACGTGAGAGACCATGTAATTCCTAAGCGATATTCTTTGTAACCTTTATTATATTTCTAACGTAAGATAATTATATGCCGAAGTCGTGTATTCTTGCGATATGACTTAAATAAACGAATCAGGATTATTCTTAAGCAAATATTATTGGGAATTATACATTTATTTTCTGCAAAGTATATTATTAGCACTGTTTTAAGTAATTCATTTGTAAAATATCATTATTAGCTAGATTAAAAAAGACTATATTAACTTTTTATTCTTATAATTATATAATCGGATCCTTAATTTGCATGCAATTTGGAAATTTAAAGTCTTCTTAATTTCCAATAAAATATTATTAGTTAATAGTCAGTTTTATTAGTATAATCTTCGTTTTTTTTTCTTTCTAGAACTAATACACAATATCCACGAACACTTACATATACTTTATATCATACAGTCGATTCACAAGAATATATTGAAGAGGCAAAAAAACGAATGATATTTAATATTTGATTTTATATAAAACAAGATTGATTGAGTGAATATGATGTAATGCACTTTATGTGTTTGTATGATTGTGAACGTGGAGATATGAGTTTGCAAGACACAACTTGGTGCTCTATCTCCAATAAGGGATTTTGTCACTATCCTAAGTCATACACACCATTTTAAGCAAGCTTTTTATTTGATCTTGAGTTTTCTGTTTTTTTTTTTTTTTTAATACCATTGGCGCACCCGTCTTATATACATACATACATACAAGATTAGATTTAGAGGTCAACAAGCCTTCGCTTGACTGTTATAATATATGTTTGACTGTTATAATATAGGGAAAATCACGAAAATGACCAAGTTTGACCAAGAAAAATCCGAAATGACCAACCAAAAGTATACTAACTCAAATGACCCACCCAATAGAATCCAGCCATTTGTCATCTTTCCACCAATCACAATCTGACAAGTGTTCTCATTCTGACAAGTAGGCTAAAGCTGGAGCCCACCACCAACCACTAATTCTTTGACACGTGGATTAAAACTCAGAATTCTAGGTTTGGGACCCGAGCCATTTCCGAGCCTCCCACAAGTCGTTATGGAGCCGGCTAACTTATTGGCTTGGGTTGAGGTTTAATGGCTTGGCTTTAGGATTAGTGGCTTGGCTTGATGATTATTTCCACACGAGCTACATTACCACTCCCCTACCCCCCACTACCACTCCCCTACCTTTAAAATTAGATATTATCGATAGTTTGCTACAGTTGTAGTTACCAACCCCCCACTACCACTCCCTTACCTTTAAATTAGATAAATATTCCGAATTTTTCTCTTAATTTATTTTTTGCGTTTGCTTGTTTTTTCAACAATGCCATCTTTCAACAATACCCCAATTCTTCGAATACATATTTCCTTGTGAAAATATTATGCCAAAGGGCTTTTTGTGATATTTTCTTTCGCATTAATTGGAAATCAAACTCAATTTGAGTTCATATATAATAAATAAACAGTACCACATGCATGAAAAGATAGTTGTTTCTTTTAGGCGATTTAATTGACTTTGTGGGTTTTCCATAAAATTGTTCTTGCATATATATGGAACTTGATTATAAATGATAAAATGAAAATGTATCAGGTAACAAAATACAAATGCATTCCTCGTACAATTGTACAAATTAGTAAACACACATAATTTCGTGATTAATACACCTGGATTCGCAGTTGTGGAAGATATACGTATGGCCGTTGCAAACCCACAGTTTTTACAGATCACCATTTTCTTTTAGTCTTGACCAGAATAGAGATAGATATTTGCAGATGGAAGATATACACATGGGAAGCTAAAAGTAATTCAAAGGGCGGGTCATTTGAGTGGGGGGATGAGGTAAGGGGGGGTAGGAGGGTTGAGTCACTAAAGTAATCCTATATGTTGGGAAAAGCATAAGCCATTCAAGCCGTGGCTCAAGCCATGGCTCCTTCTATGACACGTGGCAGCTTTGTAGAGGCCCGGTAACAAAGCTGGTCCCAAACCTAGAATTCTGAGTTTTAATCCACGTGTCAAAGAATTAGTGGTTGGTGGTGGGCTCCAGCTTTAGCCTACTTGTCAGAATGAGGACACTTGTCAGATTGTGATTGGTGGAAAGATGACAAATGGCTGGATTCTATTGGGTGGGTCATTTGAGTTAGTATACTTTTGGTTGGTCATTTCGGATTTTTCTTGGTCAAACTTGGTCATTTTCGTGATTTTCCCTATAATATATGTCAGAATCGGTCAAATATACATACAAGATTAGAGGTTTACATGCAATAATGATACTTAATGAAAGCCGGTTGTCCATCCCCATATTTATAATTTATATTTTAATCATTACTTTTTTTTTCTTTAACTTACAGCAACAATTAAATAATAATTTTTATACCCTTATTTTTATTTTTTCTCTCTCTTTCAATTACAACAAAACCTCAAATTATAGAAAATCATCAGTTTTTTTTTCAAATATAGGGATGAACAGTAACTCTTTCTATCTCCTTCATTCACAACCATTCAAAACTACATCCTAAATTTTGGGGACTATACACACATAATTTTAGGGAGTGGATTGTGAATGCTCTAAAAGATTGGTTGTTGGGCTTAATGGTTAAACATTATTGATATACATCAAATTATATATATTTATATATCAAGTATTCTTTCGGATTTTGTGTTATTTCTAACTAACTATTAATAAAACAGTGTCATATTATTTCTTTTTTAGTTTTTCAGTATAATCCAGGTTAAAATTAAAATAAGAAAAGAAGCTAAAAGTATAGAAAATCAAAGAACAATGAAGACTTTGTGAATTTTGGCCTTGAGCACGGCCCGTGTCCATCTCCAGCAAGTTTCCAGAAGTTGACTTCTGCATCTAACACACACGACCCGTGTTCTGACAAGCATGACTTATGCCTTCTGACCCAGCATGACCCGTGCTACTGTCCTCATGGCCCGTGCCCCCTGACATCGAAGATTTCAGTAGATTTCTTAACAAGCACGACCCGTGACCTGAAAGGCACGTCCCGTGTCCAACCACAGATTTCGGCTATAAATACCACCCTTCCTCCCACAACATTCCTTGCTCAATTCTTTCTCCCCTCTTACTTTAGATATTTGTTTTTACTTTTGAGCCGCTTGTTTTCGGTGTTTTAAGCATTCGACATTAAGTTTATAAGAATACTAACTTAACTAGAGTTTGTTTAAAATTTGTCTATGAACTACTCATCTTCTATTAAGTAAATCTTTATAGCCATGCTTGGCTTACACTCCCTTGGGGGAAAACAAACCTTTGGCGGGTTGGTAGAACGAGTTTATAAGCTCACTATAAGGTACGTAATAAAGACTTTAGGAAATCTCTTTATATTGAAAGTTTATTGTCACCTGCTTGAAGAAATGTGCCTTGTGTATTACGGACCATTTTAGAATTCGAAAACTTATAAGTTAAACTTGTGACACCCGACTGGGGGACGATGTATGAGCGATTTGGTGACTTGCATCGTATGCAAAGAATCGTGTGTTTTATGACTATGTAAACAAGCACATTTTACAGGCTTGTGCGGTCCAAAGGTAGTGGTTGGGATGAAAGGTTGGTGATATTTTGCCACCGCATAGATGCAATAGTCATGCGTTAGTGGACTTGGTTCTGGTTAGGACCGACCATGCATGCGCAAGAGCGGTTTATGGAGGAAACAGACCTCAGTCTCTTATTATAAAGAACCTTTCATAATAAAATAATCTGGTGTGTGGGTTGTTCCTCTGCTGGTTCATGACAACATATCCGAATGTAGTTGTACTTTGGTCATAACGCCCTAAAGCTAAATGGCATTCACGCACAATATATATGTTACTAAGAGAACGATTCTTCCAGTAGTCACCTTCACGGGTGAACAACGAGAGGAACGGGATATGGGATTTGAGGCTAAGAGGCAGACCCCTCACCTACTAATACCAATCTTAAGGGAAGTCTATAAATAAACAGGTTACTAACTCTGCCACTGGTGAGCCCTCTCAAGTGATATTATCTTCGATTGTTTAAACTTAAAACCCAATTTATCTTTATTTTATTTTCTATTCTTAATTTATTTTTATAACCTTACCCCATAAAGTTTGGTTTGGTTAGCTGTTAATAAAGATGAAGTATCAGGAGCCCTCATTTCCTTATGTCCTTGGACGACCTCGGTATCTTACCATCACTGTACTATACCAACGATGGGTGCGTTTGCTCGTGTATGTGGTATATAGTGATAGTTCGTTATCGTGTTTTATAAATTTAAAGCTAGCTTTGAGCAATAGTGGTCTTAAAGCTGACCCACAATTATCATATTTTTATATACACCGCACACCAGCTATGATCCGAAATAGCACACAAAGATTAAGTAGTTATTTACCAAATAACTAAATAAGTTGGAATTATTTATCATGAATAAATAACTAAAGGAAAAATAATTTAGCTTTTAAATTAATTAAGGATTTAAATTACTTGTTTAATATAAATAATTATCTAATTGTTAGAAAGTTGTAAGTTGGTTTAAATAATTATATGCATAGTTATTACTGATTAATTAGATAACTAAATTGTTTAATTATTTAATTTAAGTCCAAACTTCTAACTTCTTTCTTGAGTTTGTAAAAAGGGAGCTAGGGGAATAAAACACTTACACCAAAATATTCTAGAGAAACCCTAGCTCTTCTACCTTTGTACCTTTGTCCGTCCACATACAACCGACCACCACCGCCGCGACCGACGAGAGCTGGCTGTCACATGTGCTAAATGATTAAAACAAATAACAAAATCTAAAACGACGAGATAGGGGTCTCATGAAAGGTTTTTCAAATTAAAGAGTAAACTTTTATAAAACCCGTTTTTATTAAATTATTAATTAAAATTCAAAAACCCTAAACTATAATAAACAGTTTATTAGTAGTTTATAACATGTTCGCGATAATGACACACTTATTAATATACGATATTAAAATTAAGAATCTCAATAGATAGATAAAAATGTTTTAACAATCATGAATGGATTAAAATACGGATTTTAAACTTTGTATGATATCTAGCAAGTATGCACTTAAGTCACATTATGCGCATTTCACCTAGTAATCAATAAAACTACATGAATCTCTTTTGATTGATTTATCTATGCCACCCTAATTTTGAGATACTTGAACCTATATATCCGAACTTCCAATTGTATGTGCCTCAGCCTTACACTTGAGCCTACTGATGTCAAGACAAGGATGGATCATGATATCTGATAGTCTCAGGCTGGTAGCTGCACGTAGCCAGAATAAGGTTGACCAATTGTTCAAACCTGGAAGAATTTCCTTCACCAATCACTAGGAGATAGTGGGCATTGACGAGGTTCCAGGTACCATGTCTTAGACACACCGTATTTTTACGATCCCATAACCCAAGAGTTGTATTGCGATACAATTGATAATCGTTACCTGCATACATAACCATGTTATGTGGATAATGCTTAGCCCATTCACATAATTAGTGAACCAAGGATCTCACAAGATTTAATTAAAACGTTTTTTAATTGCTCATTGTTACTTAAGTCGTTCAACAATCGAAAATACCATGGATCGGTATCGTAACATGAGAATTGTTTTTAAGGACGACAAGAAGCTTTATGTTCTTGAGAATCCAATCACTGATGAACCCCTCAAAACGGCACTACCTTTGTAAGGCGAAAATGGAACAAGAATTCAGATGACTCTTCTAAAGTGGCATGCTTAATGCTTGCTACCCTAACTCTTGAACTTCAGAGAGACCTAGAGGACACCCTTGCTTATGACGTGATCTAGTAGCTACAATATGTGTTTTACAGCAGGCTCGACAAGAGATATTTAACACTATGGAATCTACAGAGGGTGTCAAATGAATGTGGGATCATCAATCAGTCCTCATATGTTGAAAATGTAGAGATTCCTTGATCAACTGGACTTGCTCGATTTTCCTTTAAATATGAGTTAGCTATAGATGTTATCCTTCACTCATTAACCAAATTATATGACCATCTCATCATGAACTTTAATATGAATGGTTGGGAAAGGACCATCACAGAGCTGCATTTGATGCTTAAGGTTACAAAGATGAACAAACCAACCAAAGGGACTCTAATCTAGATGATAAAAGAAGGAAGAGTCACTAAGCCTAAAGCCAGGTACAAGAGCCAGAAAGGCAGGGGGTGAAAGCAAAAAGAAAGGGTTATGCCAAGAGCACTATCAAGAAAGCTCCAAAGAATTTCAAGTGCTATCACTGCATTGGCCTTTGACACTAGAGAAGGAACTACCCAAATATCATGTTGAGCTGAAAAAGAGTAAAGCATCTGATCTTAGATCTTCAAGTATATTTGTTATTGAACTTATCTCTTTTTCATGTAAGTCTTGGGTGTTAAATACCGAGTGTGGTTCTCATACTTGTAATTCGTTACAGGGACTAAAGAGAGTTATATAACTAAAAGGAAATGAAAACCATGTTTAAGGTGATTGGAGAATATTCCATACACCTTCCCGGGGTCTTTATTTACATTTTAGACAACCTCTGCTATGTCCCAAGCTTAACTAGAAACATTATTTTAAATTTTCATTTACATAAACATGGTTTTCGTTATGCGTTTAATAGTAATAACATTCTTTCTTATATTAATGGTATGTTTTACTTTTAGTCTCATTCTCATTATGTAATTCATGAGATTGAAGTAAGTAGTTCACTTAATAGTTTAATATACACATAGAAACCAAATGATCAAAGTTTGGCTTTAATTAAATGTATATGTGGCATTGTAGACTTGCAAACATAAGCAAGACGTGCATATCAAAGCTACAAAACAATGGAATCCTAGATCCACCAGTGTGGAAATTTTTTTCGTATGCAAATCCTAATTGTGTGACAAGATGACGTAATCTCCGTTCTCTTGTATAGGTCAACGAGCTTGATTTTTCGCCATCATGTGCTTCAGGTTCTTCTCATCTGTCTAGACCGAGCTTCTGGCTCTTGGGCTCTCATACTCATCTTGATGTCGTGGGTTCCCGTATATGCCTTGCTGTCATGGCTATCCTTGCAGCTGCTTCTGTTGGAATCTGGGTGGGTTCGAGATGTTGGGGTTTTACGAAGCAGCTGAAATGTGGATTAATGATTTTTCCATCCCAAATTATATGTGTTGCAATGCGGATTGTTAGGTTGACGACCCTGGCCGACCATGAAGTCAACATGCTCAAAGGAATCATAGGTACCCATATAGAATACTTCGTACTAGCATGTGGGTCGCAAAATAACTCACAACTCTCCATCTATCGGTTCACCTACATATGGTTGATCTTTTTATTCAACGCCTCGACCTGGGTGACCAAAGACGTGACAGGACCGACTTGGTGAACCACCTGTCTTTGGGTAGTCAGTTTTGTCTGAGATCTGCTCCTCATGCTCACCCACTGATAGTTATTTTTTTGCTAGCTCCACAAGAAACTTTTGAGCCTCTTTTGGCATCTTACTACTAATTAATCGTCCCGCTGATGTCTCCATCATCCATCCCATAAGTGAGTGCAAACCGATTTATGACATCTGCACCTAGTAGTATACCTTGATCTCGTGAGATGAACACTTCCTCAGCATCTCCTTAAATTTCCCCCACGCCTCGCATAGGCTCTTTGATTCCTCCAATAAAAAAGAACGGATGTTGTAATGATCCGGTGGAAGCAACTAAAGCCACACTTTAACTAGAGTATGAAGAGAGAAGGGAAAAGGACACAACTTGATTGCGTCAGCATGGACCTCTTTTATTTTAAATGTGTTGCAATTATCAAGAAAGAATGACATATGGTATTGGTATTCATCAACCAAGTTGTAGAATTGTATAGAACTTTGAATCATGGAAATGACTTAAGGAAGGATTTGGAAGTTCAACACGTTCATTGGTGGTTGAATGGCGCTAGGCCTTGCTCTATCTAGCGTAGGTTTCATGTAGTCTGTGACTATTCTCCTCACTAGAAGGTCATTTCCCATCATTACTGCTCATCATACACATTTTCACACCCCATAAAATAGGTGTCGGTGTAAACGGATGGATCATAGTCAAGGTTATACAAACGAACTTTCGATGATTCAATAAAAGTTTTTACGAATTCTCCCCTAAAGTATTTAAAACATCTTAAAAAGAAAGGGGACGTGAAACTCACCTGAGCAATACAGTCCAAGTGATAAAGTGCAAGATACGAAACCATATGTTAACCAAGCTTCCGATGGCCGAAAATAAGGAGAGGAAGTGTGTAGCTTGCTTCCTTCTTGCTCCCAGCACTTCCTCCTTGCTTGATCTTTGAAGAAAATGGAGGGTTTTGGTGTGTTTCTAGTGAGAAATGAAGAAAGAGCAAAAAGAGGTTCGAATGGTGGTAGGAGGTTGAGAGTGTGTAGGCTAGGTGGTCTAGGGTTTGTTTGGAGGTTTGGAGCCGATTCAAGGTTCGGTTGGGTTGGGTTAACCGAAAGAAGAAAGGGATCGGGTGAGGTTGTATGGTCCGAGAGAGATAGAGAAGAGAGTAAGACAGGATATGGAGAGGTGAGGGACTGTAACAGCCCAGGCCCATCGCAACTAAGACATTGTCCGCTTTGGCAGCCAGCATGCCCTCAGACATCCGCCCCTCACGGTTTAAAACACGTCTTTGTAGGGGAGGTATCCACACCCTTATAAAGCAGTGCTTAGTTCTCCTCCCCATGAATGTGTGATGTTACAATCCGCCCCCTTAGGGGACCAGTGTCCTCGCTGGCACACCGGCCGACAACTGGCTCTGATACCATCTGTAACAGCCCAGGCCCATCACAACCAAGATATTATCCACTTTGGCAGCCAACGTGCCCTCAGGCATCCGCCCCTCACAGTTTTTAACGCGTCTTGGTAGGGGAGGTATCCATACCCTTATAAAGCAGTGCTTAGTTCTCCTGCCCATCAATGTGGGATGTTACAGGGACTTGGGGTTTAAGTGTTTATAAGTGTTAGGTCCTTTAAGGGTTTGCATATTTCGGTTTTAGTGGGGTGGTGGTTCGAACCGGTTACAAGAAGGAGAGGAATGGAGAGTTTGGTTGGTTCAAGACATGTGGGTGTTGTGCTTGGTGCACAAACCGATTATAAGGGAGGGATGGAAAGAGTAGGATTACTTGATTGAATGAGTGGTGTTGGTGGGTTAACGAATGGTTAATATGGCTTACTACTTGAGGGGGACAACTTTGGTCTAGGTGATGGTGATAATGATGTTCATAAATATAGGTTGCAAGAGTTTAAGTAGGGTGATGTGATTAGAATCTTATAGAATTCTAGGTAATTAGGCTTAAGGGTGGTGGTTTGGCTTGGTTCATGAAAACCGATAAAGAAGAGTGGGGAGTCGGGTTTACGTCCGAATTCGGTGGGAAGGTCCAGACTCGGGTCGAGGGTGGAGGGTGACAGGTTTGATGGTGGTGGCGAGTTGCATAGAAATCCCATAAAAAGGTGACGAGTCGAGGTAAACGGGTCGGGTCAGATGCAGGTTTAATGGTAGTGGCGAGTTGCATAGAATCCCATACAAAGGTGACAAGTCGAGGTAAACGGGTCGGGTCGGATACAGGTTTAATAGTGAACATAAGTCTCGAATATATAGTTGGATACGAGATGATGAATCTTGGTGATTAAAACATTTATAAAGGTTTTCAAGTTGACTGGTTTTTATTAAAACACTAAGAGATTACGTTAATTAATATTTAACTACAAGAGATTTTGATATTGCATGTAACGACAAACATTTAAATTGATAGAGTTAATAAAAATGTTAATGTGTGAAATATGACACGTGTGTACATAATATATAATTACTACAAAGGTGACGGTTAAATATAAAAATTCTTTTATATTTCTTCTTGTTGAAATTCCACATATAAAACATGAAATATCATTGTAAATAACGGGTAATTACCAGTATCATCATAAGCCTACGTCAAGACTATAATAGGTTTGCATAAAATGACATCTAAGTTAAACATAAACCTAGATTAATGCACTTAAACAAATAGGCAGGAAGTAGAATTAAAAAGGTTGACTTGGAAACTTACGGGTTGTCACACACATCGTTGTCTATGGAATTCTCGCTTTGGTTTGGGAAAAGGCGCAACTAGCTTCTCTCGATGACTTGATCGCATGAGCTACCTAAAAGAATGACTAATGTAAATAACTTAAAAGGCCCAAAAAAATCAAGAAAAATAAATAAGGCAAATAAATGATTAAACTACCAACTCGGATATTTTTCGGAATCTAACATGTCCCTGACAACGGCGCCAACAACTTAATGTGTGTTTAAGTATATATAAAGTTATAGTAACATAATTCAGTTTTAAATTGGATTTCAACAACAATAAACTACACACAATAGGTAACTAACTAACTATCATTTGTTGTAACACCTTGGCCAAAACGAGATTGAACGGGTTTGGTTTTACCAGAAAAATCAAAGAGGAAAATTGATTTGATGGTCGATACGGACCATATATGCCCATTTGAGGGCATCTGGTCTGCATCTTTTCGGGTACCCGTGGGTCGGGTGCAGTCTTGTCGGGTCAGGTCCGCGTGTTCCTAATTGGAAATGTGGACCGTGTGTGCCGGTTAGACCCTCTCGATGGTCCGCATCTTTAACAAATCGATAAAAACCAAGTTCTTGACCAAATCTGCTAATTTGACAGCGATCACACCGAACCACTCTCTCTCTAGTATTCTTCGAGTCTAGAGACATTCTCCCAGTTCCAGAAGCTGAGTTTTGAAAAAGCATATAAGGATCGATTCTATGGTAGATAGTATTAAGACGGAAGTTTTGTCATATATTGTGTTGTATGGTTACATAAACCAAAGGAGTATATAAACGATTAGGGTCCGGGGGAGGTTGTACAGAACCTCCCCTCTCAACACATTGATCTGGACAGACTCTGGACAGAAACTTACAAAGAAATACAAAGACAATACTATTTATACTTCTTCATTTTGTCTGAACCTAGAACCTCCGAACTCTGTCCGAACTCCCCCGAACTTGGAGTTCGTCTAAGGTTCGGACGTCTCCGAACCTGGAGTTCGGCTAGGGTTCGGACCCCAGTTCATGTCTCCGACAAATCAGTCTGTTTGACAATTCGAACAGTAACGGCCACACAAGATTCAGGTATCAACAAATTCCCACTTAGACGTTACTGTCATATCCAGACTTTGATCTTCTAGCAATCTTCAGTCAGCTTGCTGTTGACGCCTCTATCTTTAGCAAATTCCCCTTGACTGAAACTTCAGGTACGCAGGAAACAGTTCACCAATCCTATACAATCGCCACAACCAAGTTCCCCCTCGCTTCAAGCACTTCCACATCAGGAATATAACGGTTCACTTCATAAGTTGTATCCGGAAACTGTAACAGACATTCTTGAACATCACTGCATATTGACATCAATCTTTAATTTTCACAAAATTGTAATACATTCTTTAACCATGTCTCCGAATCTCTGTCCATCATCAGAAACACGCGTTCTTGAATCTCTGTCCATCATCAAGAACAATGACTACCACCCACAAACTCATTCCTTGAAATTCGATCACTAACTCGTAACAAATACCGTAATCTGGATTTTCTTCAAACAGAACACCCCACAACTACCGAATCAAGGGTAAACCCGATAGCTGATCCACTTCTTTGAAATTCCCACCTAACGGGGGTTCCGGGGCATTGCCTCTGAGAAGCGGGGTCCAAGGGGCGGCAGCCCCTGGCGGGGTCCAAGGGGCAGAGCCCTTGGCTGGGGCCGTGCTATGTCTGAACCTCATCCGAACCTGATCTTTCCGAACCTTGTCCGAACCTCCTCCGAACCTTATCCGAACCTCATCATTCCGAACCTCATCCGAACCTGACCTTCGGACGTCCGAACATGTCTGAACACTGTCCGAACCTGGAGTTTGGAGCGGTTATTTTTCAGATCTGTTCTTCGGCCGAACCTAAGACGAACTCGACTGGAAATTTTCAAAAAAAAAAAACGCACCAGATTCAGAATTTGATCGAATTTTGACATCCAGATGCTTCTGTAAGGTAAAAACATGACTCAGAAAGACTCGATTGATTAAACATCAATCAGAAACACTTTCAATCATCCCTAACTGAAGGTTTAACGTCCCAAACTTAAGAAAAACGGCGAATTTAGACCATAGAAAGAGCCAACAACTCTGATACCACTTGAAAAAGCATATAAGGATTGATTCTATGGTAGATAATATTGAGATAGAAGTTTTGTCATATATTGTGTTGTATGGTTACATAAACCGAAGGAGTATACAAACGATTAAGGTCCGGGGGAGGTTGGACAGAACCTCCCCTCTCAACACATTGATCTGGACAGACTCTGGACAGGTACTTACAAAGAAATACAAAGATGAAACTATTTGTACTTCTTCATTCTGTCCGAACCTGGAACCTCCGAACTCTGTCCGAACTCCCTCCGAACTTGGAGTTCGTCTAAGGTTCGGACGACTCCGAACCTGGAGTTCGGCTGGGGTTCGGACCCCGGTTCATGTCTCCGACAAATCAGTCTGTTTGACAATTCGAACAGTAACGGCCACACAAAATTCAGGTATCAACAAGTTTTGAGGAATCAAGCATCACATCAACCTTTGTAAGCTTCTAAACCCATGGATTCTTGATTCATGAGTTTTTATGTGTAATACACCTCTTGATACTGAGATTGTGTGTTCACAGAACTGTACTTTGTAAATAATCAACGTCCGGAGAATTGTTTCTTTACAGACATCAAGATCATTTTAGTTTAACTAGAGTTACATCATATACAAAAAGAAATGAATAGAAAGTTTGTTACAAGTTATGAGGTGTAGAGTACACACTCGTAAAAGAATTGTGATGAGGTCTATAGATCATAGGGGGTTTCAAGCTCACCGCCCCCTTGCACTACCCTTATTACGTTGTCTAAAAGGCAACATCTGTGGTGCATGGACCTTATGACGGGGTCCAAGAGGCAACATCCGAGGTGGGATTCAAGGAAAAATAGAACATTTGGAACTTAATTTGAAGATTTTCTTAAAGAACATGGCATTCATCACCAACTTACTCATGTTCTACGTCACAACAAACGTGTTTCAAAAAGGAAAAATAGAACACTTCTAGATCTAGCTCGAGTATGTTTAAAAGATAAAGAAAATAAATCTCATAAATACGGGCTGAAGTGGTTGCTTGTGCGCAATATATCCAAAATATAGAGCTAAAAGTATTCCAAATTTAACCCCTCAAGAAGCCTAAAGTGAAATCAAACCAAATAAAGTTCTTTTAAGAGTTTTCGAGTGTCTAGCTTATATCCCAGATCAAAAGAGAACCAAATTCGATGATAAAACCGAAAAGGCAATATTCAAAAGCTATAGTAAAAATAGCGAAAGCATACATGCTATTTAATCCATAAACTCAAAAGGTCACTGTATGCCACGGTACTGGAAAATAACAGCGAACTTGTAAACAGAAATAATAACAATCTTATTTTTTATTAAATGAGAACAATACTATTACACTACAGAAAGGAGTAGAAGCAGAAAAATGAAATAAAACGCAGAAAACAGAAATAACGAAGGCATAGCTCGTGTTGAACACGATTTCCTTAAAACAGATTTCGGTCTGTTTCCCAGGATACGGTGGCTGAAGCAACGTATTGCCGGAGTTTTACTTGCCTGAGATCGCAGAGTCGAGTCGAGAAGAGAAGAGGAGATTTTTTTTGTATGTCTGATATCGACTGGTTTAAATAGCCACAAGTTGGATTGCTGTCCAAGACAACAATCAACATTAAACGTGAATATCAGTTTCTAATTAGCTTATTGCAAATTAACTAGGATGGAGTGTTCTCCAAGATCAAATCATTTCCAAAAATAACTAGCGAGAGGAGCAAAAACCGGTCTTGTGCAAACCCGACCATTTTCGAGTCGCATTCGCAGGATGCGCGAGCGCGCCCAAGATTTTTGACCAGGTTTCTCATTTTTCTGCACCCCCCCCCCCCCGCGCATAGATGCTGGAGTATAAAGTGACATTACAATTTGATAACCATCCAAGTTCCTTGGCTTATAAACCACATTTCATTTTGAACCACTTCCAATGTGGGACAAGTGGTTTCTAGGTCAAAATATATATAGTTTGTAGACCACACTTTGAGCATCGATATCTCATTAACCTCTTAATAACTTTGGACGTTTAATATCTCGTTGGAAAGCCCTTGTCCTAGGCTATTCAACTATATCAAATAACCCGTCTAATTATTATATCTACATACAAATAATTAGGTCCAAAGTTTAGGAAAAAATACATATTTTCCCTATTTTTTTTCCAACAGTCACTATCAAGATGTTCTTTTTGATGTAAAAATAAAAGCTTGGACGATAAGATCATAGAAAACATAGAAGTTTTGACCTTAAACTCTAGTTGATGATGAAAAAACTGTTAAAAAAAATAAGATAACGGTAGTCCTAGTTATAAACTTGCGAGTTCTAGTCCTTTACGCTCAGCAAATGAAGAAAACAACTTATCTCCATTCCATCAGAAAAATAAGAAGCTTAGAAGACTTGTATACATATATAAATTAGAAAAAACACTCAAAGGGAAGATCAAGAAGCAGGTATTTAGTAGTATTTTCCTATATATGCAGTCACCTTCAACAGATTTTACCTGATCATCAACAACATACATGCATGGAATACCCTGTCTTACTATTATAATTGGCATAGTAATATACTCGATCATATGTATATATATCGTCCATAGGTCATGTCTTTTTCTTCTGTATGGTTAATATATACCGGTTCACTAATACATGTTCACTTGTATATAAACCTGAGGGTGGCTCAACGGTTTTGAAGGCTCAACGCGTACCGAAAATTAGGATCTTCTACATTTTGATATTCGTTATTTTAGTTAAGAGCTGGATTGATACTTACGATTACGGCCGGTTTGGCATGATAGAGAAATTTTTTATTCCAGATTAGGGCCATGTCACAAGTTAACAAATAAAATCAGAGGTTCAATTATTAATTATTTCTTAAGAAAACAAAACAAATTAAATTATTATATGATACACAAACCAAATAAACATTTTATATTTTTTCTTAAAATTGGATGCCCCTTTTAAATTGTCTCTTATAAAACTTTACTTGAATTTAAATTACCCTTAAGTCTTCATATATATATATATATATATATATATATATATATATATATATATATATATATATATATATATATAAACCAATTAATTTTAGTCTATACGAATTTAAATACGATTAGTTACCGAAGAACAACTGATGGGTTTACAAAGAAACCTACAAACTCTCAAATAGACCCGTTAAGTGGGTTAAAGACTGTAGAATGAGGCAATAGAAGAGGCTCGTTTGTGGGCGATCTTGGGGTGTGTTTGTTGATGTCGATGGTTGCGTTTTTTTATGCAAACGATCGAGTGGACTTGATGTAGGAATGGTTTCGGTGCAAATGGCTTAGGTGGTACCCAAGGAGGTGGTAGTGGTGGTTCGGGACCGGGTGGTGTGGTGACATTCACCATGGAGACATAACAATCGACTTGCCTTCCGAAGTGTGAGATCTTGGCAGAGAACCAAGACTCAAATTCTAGTGACACCCGTCGGGAAGGAGAACGGTTCAATGAAAGCACCAAATGATATGTTTACGGAGAAAACCTACAAATTTCCAAATAGACTTGTTGAATGCATGGGTAGGGACTATAGAATGATGTAGTACGATTTGGCACGTATCAATAACCTATTACATTCAAACTCTCTCTTTGATATCAGATAATTTCAGCAACACTTACATATCTAGAGTTACCTATATAACACTCCTACACTTGTATGTTCTTTCTTGAGTTAATGGTTGATCACTTGTTCACTAGTTATACGAAATTATAATGTAGTTTGTACCAATTTATACATAGTTTAATTGTTTTTTTTTTTTGAACGGCTGAATTGCATAAAACCAAACACTTGAAGGTTAGAAAAGCCTAACCTATCAAGAAGAACACGAACAAATTACATATACAAAAGAGGATTTTGAAGAAAACAAGAACTAGACATTGTAAACTTCTTATCCCGGGCACGAAACCAAGCAAAAGAAAACTCCATCACAGCTTCCAAAAGACGATCCGAACGTAAGTCATTGTGGTTGAAAACAATGTCATTACGTCTCTTCCAAATAAGCCACCACATACAAAAAATAATGCCTTCAATAAGCTTTTTCCCACCTTTTGCTATATCCACGACCATCTAACCAATCTAAAATCTCACTTGGACTGCCCAACAACGGACCATCAAGGGACAACCAAGCCTGAATATCTCGCCAAGTCGAAGCAAAAAACGAACAGTGCCCAAACAAGTGACCCAACGTAACCATTTACAAGGTTAGTGGAAATTTAATTTGATTTAGTGTTAAATCACACTATCAAGTTAGTGGTAGGTTCTATAACTTTTTCAAGCAGCACATCAAGATATTATATGAAGCTACGTTTTATTTTATATCATGATATATTTATTTTAATAAAATTATTCAAATAGTAATCTTCACAAAAATTTTTAAAAGATTAACATTAGATATATAAATCATGCAAATACGGTTTTATATATACAACATTATAATTTAAATAATTCACTACGAAGAATGAGTTTAATTCAATATTGTTTTTAGTTGACGCTATATTAGATCTAATGTAACGTTTTTATTATATAATGCTTATTATATAATGCGTATAACTTTATATACCTAATACAATATTTTTAAAAGAATTCTTTGAATTTTTTTTTTACTATTAAGTAACAAAAAGATTACATTAAAATTAATGTTACTTCAATGTAACCTTTTTATAATAAAAAAGTTACATCTGAGAGTCTGTCTAATTCTTTTCTATAGTAACAAAAACTATTCACAATTTGCCTCTTATTGTTCACCAAAAGTTTCTGCGTTTGTGCGTTTTATCATGCTCTCACCATACACTCTTTTATCACATTTAAACTTTTGCGACTTGACTTTTTTTTAATATTATAAATTAATATATTTACTTTTCATTACACAAGTTGGACTTGATAATTTATATAATTAAAGTATTTATCGTATAATCATTGAAATGGAGAAGATATTATATAAAAGGAAAATTATATCAATTCCAAATGAATATTTTGAAATATCATCATTCCATTTTAAAGTAAGAGACTTTCGAAATATAAATACTAAATACACTTTTATTTATGCATAGGTATTTCATATAACACACGTTTTAAAATCATTCTTTTGATTCACATATGACTTTATTTAAAAATATCGGTAATGAAAGTTTTATATCACCCTATGTAGCAACAAAATATGTATTAAAACAGTCTACATATTCCAATCAATTTGTACCAGAGGTCTTATTGCATGGTAATGTAAAGAAATTTTCGAAGCAATACATAAATGTTAACAACGAAACTGATCAGATCGTCGATGTGATGACCTGAATATCAAGCCTCGTTAAAAAGATGAACAAAACGAATATCAATCAAGTATGAAACCCTAAAGAGGGATGAAGAGCATAGAGAATATTAAGAGTCGGTGCTCAAGAATAAAATGAGTGAGTGACCGAAACTATTTCTCTCTCTTCGATGTATAAGATCCAGCTTCAGTCGGATATCCATCCGTTGCTCCAAGATCCACACATTCCTTAGAGAGTAAACGGGTCATCAACTAGCTAGCTCTTAGTACATCCATCAAGCTCAAACGGATTTCATACAAAACAAATATAAAAACAATATTAAGGAAATATAATATAAAATAAAGTAAAATACTTATAATTTGTATATTAGAATCGTAAGACAGTATATTAACTTTTAACAAACAATTCAATATTCAAATTCATCAAACATTTGCAAACGTTGGCGGAGCTTGTCATGTTGACCAACCAATAGGATTTTAGAAATCAGCATGTTGATTTAAAGACTCTATAGGCAACACTTTTAACATACCGGATACAATTTTTCACTCAAGAAAAATAGGTCAATCTCGAAATATTTAGTAAGATCATGAAAAACATGATTAACACTTATACAAACGGCAACATTATTATCACAATACCAATTAACATGTAACGAAACATAGAGAGAGTTTCAAATGAGAAGTTTGTTTTGGGTAAGAAGGATAAGAAGGAATTTCAGCCATTGGATCTTGATCTAATAAAAAAAGCAAGGAGGGGTATTTTAGTCTTAGCCACTTTTGTTGACTTTTTATCTACTTCCCCCATTTTCTTTAAACATTCATAACTTTCACATACGACATTATTTTTTAAAAAAATTTACACCATAAAAACGAGCATTTTTTTATCTTTAAAACGCATATAGTGTTGCTATATAAAAAATGAAAAAAAAAAATTACTCTTTCGATTTTTGACACAGGTCATTGTGTCATTGTGTCATTGTGTCATTGTGTCGTCGTGTCAAAAGTATATATATGGTTACTATATATAAAATTAAATACTCTTTCGTTTTTTGGCACAATATGAAACAATGATCTGAACATTTTGACACATCATTGTGTCATTGTGTCAAAATGTTCAGATCATTGTGTCATTGTGTCGTCGTGTCAAAAATATATATAGTGTTGCTATATATAAAATTGATTACTCTTTCGGTTTTTGGCATCATATGAAACAATGATCTGAACATTTTGACACATCATTGTGTCATTGTGTCAAAATGTTCAGATCATTGTGTCATTGTGTCGTCGTGTCAAAAGTATATATATATTGTAATGCTATATATAAAATTAAAAAAAAATACTCTTTCGGTTTTTAACACCATATGACACAATGATCTGAACATTTTGACACAATATGATACAATGATCTGAACATTTTGACACAATGACACAACGACACAATGACACAATGATCTGAACATTTTGATACAATCGGAAGAGTAAAAAATTTTTAATTTTTTTATATAGCAACACTATACGCGTTTTAAAGATAAAAAAAACGCTCGTTTTTATGGTGTAATTTTTTTTTAAAAAATAATGTCGTATCTAAAAGTTATGAAGGTTTAAAAAATGGGGGGAATTTGATAAAAAGTCAAAAATACCCTTCCATCTTTTATTTTCTTTAGTTTTTCTCTCTAATTTACCCAGGAAAATTTTAAGCCATAGATCTTCATTTAATTGAAGATCTAATGGCTATGATTCCTTCTTATCCTTCTTATCCAAACTAAACTTCTCACAATAACCTCACCCACGAAACATATATCACAATACCAATTAACATGTAACGAAACATAAACTTTCAGCTCACGCATAATATTTAACAACCATAATACTTCACAAAGTGCAGCTCACATCAATCTATATTTTGCTTTAGCAGATGATCTCAAAATTGTAGCCCTTTTCTTACTTTTCCAAGAAACTAAAGAGTCACCCAGAAATAAGCAAAAACCAGTAATAGATTAAAGAGTGGGTAAATATTTCGACCCGTCAGAATTATGGAGGAATAATGAACACAATTCTCATTAAGACAAATGAGGATACAAAGAATACATATATAAGAAATAGGAGAACTAATCTAGGAAGGTACATAACTCACATGCCAATAATAGGCTACAGAGAATCATCTAAATATATACTAATATACACATTTAATGCCTTGATTATTGCCTTGGACTAATACGCCCCCGCAAGACGGAGGCTCCATCGGAGACACCGATCTTGGACCTGATTCGTAAAAATGGAGACCGGGAGAGTGCTTTCGTGAGCGTATCTGCTAACTGGTCAGTAGAGTTAATATGGCGGACATGAAGAGTTCCAGCAGCCACTCTTTCGCGAACAAAATGGTAGTCTAGGGCAACATGTTTCATGCGTGAATGATAAACTGGATTTGCACAGACATACGTAGCACCCGTGTTATCACAATAGAGAACCGGAGGATCAGGTTGTGAAACACCAAGTTCCGTAAGAAGGTTTTGAACCCAGGCAAGTTCGGATGCAGCATTGGCGAGTGCTTTATATTCGGCTTCAGTGGACGAACGGGAAACGGACTTTTGTCGAGCAGATTTCCATGAGATAATGTTCTTCCCGAGATAGATAAGATAACCTATTGTGGAGCGCCCAGCGGTATGAACGCCGCCCCAGTCGGAATCTGAAAAGGCAGTTAAAGTAAGCGGTGATTTTTTGTTGAGAAACAAACCATGATATACTGTGCCTTTGAGGTAGCGAAGAAGTCTCTTGAGGGCTTGCCAATGCGACTCAGTTGGCTGATGCATGAACTGAGCGAGCTTGTTTACTGAGAAGGCGATGTCAGGCCTGGTGAAAGCGAGATACTGCAAAGAGCCAACTAGTTGGCGATAGGGTCTCGGGTCCACGTGAGAGGTGCCGTCTTCCATAGCTAAAGCCTGGGACGAGCAGAGAGGTGTGGTGACGGACTTGGCGCCATCCATGTGGTGGGCTACTAGAAGATCATGAATATGTCTATGCTGCGAAAGAAACAAACCATTAGTAGTAGGGATTAATTCAACACCAAGAAAATGGCTTGGGTATCCCAAGTCTTTGATCGAGAACCGAGCGGCAAGCTGAGATACAAACGCATCACTGAATGTCTGATCATTTGCTGTTAGGATGATATCATCAACGTACACCATAAAGTAGCAAATGACACCATTGGTGTTGTAGATAAAAAGAGAGGCATCCGCAAGTGACTTCTTGAAACCTGTTTGAAGCAAAAAAGATGTTAGTGCTAAATAACAAGCCCGAGGGGCTTGCTTGAGTCCATACAACGACCGGGTTAAGCGGCACACATAGTCTGGCCGTTGTGGGTCAATGTAACCAGGAGGTTGCCTCATGTACACTTCTTCTTGGAGACGACCGTGGAGGAACGCGTTGTTGACGTCAAGCTGTCGAAGATTCCAATCACGTGATAGAGCAATGGATAGAACCGTTCGAATGGTTACGGGTTTCGTAACGGGGCTGAATGTGTCAAAATAGTCTTTACCAAACTGTTGATGAAAGCCCTTAGCGACCAAACGAGCTTTGTATTTATCGATCGTACCGTCAGGATGTCGTTTTATTCTGAAGATCCATTTGCAGCCAATGGGTTGTCGAGTGGTGGGGGGAACAAGTTCCCAGGTGTGATTTTTTAGAAGAGCATTGTATTCATTATCCAGAGCCTCACGCCAGAGAGGGTCTTTGGAGGCTTGAAGGTAGGTGTGCGGAACAAGAGAAGGAGGAATCGGATGAATGGTGGTGGAGTTAACGAATTGATTGTTGAAAAATTTGGGGTTGGGTTTTCGAGTGCGAGGGGGAAGAGTGGGTGACGGGGTGGGGTTCGCGGGAGTGGACTCGGTGGAAGAAGGGAGGGGTGATGATTGAGCAGAGGGAGTGGTGGGAGAAGGTGGTTGGTCCGTAGTTGAGTGGAACGAGGATGGGGAATGATTAACAGAAAAGGTGGCGGTGGTAGAGGTTGGGGAATTGGGGTCAGAGGGGTTAACGGGTGAAGGTGGGGTGGGGTTTTCGTTGGAAGTGGGTGGGTGGGAAGTAGTGGACGAGGGTGAAGGGGGAACAAAGGGTGGAGGGGTGTTTTGTGGAGCATGGGAATTAATTTGGTACAGTAGGAAAGGTGGGAGGGGATTGAATATTATGGGAGTGGTGGTCAACCCCATGCAGGAACTCATCAGGGGTTAAGGAGGCAGTGATGGTGGGACCATGTTTGTCCTTGTAAGGAAGTATGCCTTCCACAAATGTGACATGCCTGGAACGATATAACCTGTTAGTTGTTGTGTCAAGGCACTTATAAGCGGATTTGGAGTCGGAATAACCGAGAAAGAGGCATGGTTGTGATCTAGGTTCAAGTTTTGAGGACGTGTAGGGTTTGAGCCATGGATAGCATAAACACCCAAATGTTTTTAATTTGGTGTAGTTGGGTTGAGTGCCATAGAGGATTTGGTATGGGGAGTGATTGGTGAGGGTGGGTGTGGGTAGTCGGTTGATTAAATACGTGGCCGTTTGGAAGGCATGCGACCAAAATGTCACTGGTAGCCCGGCAAAGTGGAGGAGGGCTAGACCGGTTTCGACAATGTGTCGATGACGTCGCTCGGCGAAGCCATTTTGCTCGGGTGTGTGAGGAGGGGTGGTGTAGTGGGAAATGCCATTGTCTTTGAGATATGAGGCTAAGCCGAGATATTCACCACCATTGTCCGTGAATATGGACGTGATGGGGTGTTGAAAGAATTTTTCCACTAAAGATTTAAATTGAGGAAAAATTTTGGCTACTTCAGATTTTAATTTTAATGGATAGAGCCACACATATCTCGAGTAGTAATCAACAAATATCACGTAATATTTAAAACCGTCAACGGACTGTTGAACGGGACCCCATACGTCCGAATATAATAGTTGTAAGGGTTTTGTGGCAATAAAAGAATTTTTACCAAACGGTAGTTTATGACTTTTATTCATGGCACAAGATTGACAATGAAAATTAGAGTTTGACAAGGACGATAAAGAAACACCAATGTCTTTACAAATAAGTCGAAAAGTACGAAGACACGGATGACCAAGTCGGTGATGCCACTGTAGAGAAGACGTGATGGTGGCATTTATTTGAGGTTGAGACTTGTCTTGATTGAGGTAGTAAACATCGTCAATATTCTCGCCCCTTAGGAGAGGCGCCCCCGTGTTGATATCCTTCACAAAAAAATAGGAAGGAAAAAATTCAACAGAAACGTTGTTAGTGCGACAAAATTTGGCAACAGAAAGTAAGCGAGTGCGCATGCTGGGAACACACAGAACATTAGAGATATTGAGTGTTTTGGATGGTGTTAAAAAGTGTGTGTTTCCCGTGTGAGAAATGGAGAGTCCCTTACCATTGCCAAGGAGTATTTCATCCGGACCGCCATAATCAGAAACGGAGGTTAGGTTGTCCGGAGTTGGTGCAAGATGATGTGAGGCTCCACTATCCATCATCCACATCGCTTGGCCGGACGAGGATGTAGCATGATTGGCAATAGGTGGTGACGGGTTGAGAGCGGAAGCGAGATTATTCTCTTTAATGAATCGGGCAAACTTGCGACACTCATGCACTTCATGACCTGCGATGGAACAAAACTTGCAGAATAAAGATTGCTTTGCATTATGAAACGAACCTGAGGCCCTGTTGAAGTTGGAGTTGGGTCGAGAGGATGTGTTCACAGGAGGAAAACGTTGGGGCATGTTTTGCGGCTGGTAGTTGGGCCGCGAGCCCGAGTCAGGCCGGCCATTGATTCTGGGCCTGGGCGAGTTGCGCTGGGCCACGTTGGCGGTGACGAGAGTGGAGGAGACAGGAGGAGTGGAGTCAGTGAGAGTCCTCTCGAAATCGACAAGTTTGTCGAAAAGTTCGGGATATGTGATCGGTTTTTCCCGGACTTTGAGAGCTGCCGTAATAGGGCCGTATTCATCACCAAGTTGGGTGAGAATGTAAACCATGAGGTCCTCGTCGGGGACGGGACTTTGGGCTAGGGCCAAGTCATCGGCAATTTTACGCATGTCGTTCAGAAAATTTGTGACAGAGCGGTCTCCTTTTGGGTTTTTGGCTAGTTTGGTTTTGAGAGAGACAATGCGTGAACGACAATTGCTTGCGTAACTTTCCGCAAGGCGGGTCCAGGCTTCAGTGGCGGTGGCAGCGGAGGCTATTTGGGGTTGGATTTCGTCAGCGCAGGAGCCAAGGATAGCGCTGAAAATAACTTGGTCCTGACGAAACCACGCGGTGTACTCAGGATTAGTGGTGGGCTTGTTGTCTTTGGTGACGGTTTTTGGCGGAGCTGCGACGGTGCCAGTGAGATACGCATCTAGTCCGAGACCAATAAGAGTCGACTTGATGTGTCGGCTCCATACCGGGTAGTTTTGGGAAGTAAGCTTGATGGGGAAGTGAGTGGAGGCGGTGACGGAAATAATGGCTTGTTCGGTGGCCATGGAGGAACATTGGAGGTTAGGGGACGGGAAGGAGATGGGACGAGGAAGGGAGGGAGATGGCGAAGGGAAGGCTAGGTAGGATCAGAGAACTCGTTAGAGTATTTGGGCTCTGATTACCATATGGAGGAATAATGAACACAATTCTCATTAAGACAAATGAGGATACAGAGAATACATATATAAGAAATAGGAGAACTAATCTAGGAAGGTACATAACTCACATGCCAATAATAGGCTACAGAGAATCATCTAAATATATACTAATATACACATTTAATGCCTTGATTATTGCCTTGGACTAATAAGAATTAGCAAAAGTAGTGAGCTCAAAAGGACTTCCCTTTCTAAAGTAAATACCTTTGCCAGACGCTCTTTTGAATATCTTAACAATCTCAAAGCTAAATTTAAATGAGACTCAATATGTTCATATATAAAATGACTCAAAAGCCAGACAGAGTGAAGAAATATATGGCTGTGTATGTGACAAGTATACTAGTTTGCCTATTAACCTTTGATATCCAGTCGCATTAGATAACATGACTTATTTTTGGTTACATGCACCATATATTATGTGATGTTGCTCAAGGGGAGTGTTCACAGAATCAGTTAATCCAAACTCAACAAGAAGCTCAATACAATATCAGACATAACTTCTACAACATGAAAATATTTAAGAATTGAAGAACTAAATCTTTAATTCAAAACTTAGACCTCAACAAACCTTTAATTTTTTTTTTCAATTTCTTCAAAATAATTACTAGTAAGCATAATATCATTAACATATACAAGCAAAAAAACAAGCAAAGTTCCAATAGATTTAACAAACAAAGAATATTCAGTTTTACTTTGCACAAATCCTATTTTACATAAAACTCTCACTAATTTCTCATTCCACATCCTTGAAACCTGTTTAAGCCATATAAAGAGCTAGAAAATTTACAAACTCTAGTATTATTTGGCAACTTCAAATACACATATCTGCGTTAAGATTTTCATATAGAAATGCATTGTTTATGCCTTACTGAAATAAAGGGCAATCTTTCTGGACAACCAAGGAAATAACACGCCTTACACTAACCATCTTAACTACAAGAGAGAAAGTCTCACCAAAATTAATACCTACATGTTAACCTTTAGACACAAGTCTAGCTTTATACCTCTATATCCCACCTAGTTAACTTGTATTTCATCTCGTAAATTCACTTTGCACCCCATAGGTTTTCTATCTACATATAAGTTGACTAAGTCCCAGGTGTAATTTCTATTCAAGGCTAGCTATTTCCTCATTCATGGTTGCAACCTAATTATTAGAAACAACCTCTTTAAAAATTTTGGGTTCAATAGTTTTGTTTAGTGAAGATGCAAAACACAAGTTGACATAATTGTCAACTCTTTGTAAACCATATTTTACTTTTCTATCAATTTTTTTTTAATATTAGTAGACCTAGTCGATCTCCTTACTATTGTTGGTCGTTCCCTCTAACCCTAGGAGAACTAGTAGGATCATCAAACCTATCACCTAGACCTACCTCACTAGTATCTCCATCAGGATTGACAGGTTGCCGAGTGTCAATCATGTTTTCTTTCCATTGAAGAACACTAGGTTGCTCTTATTGACAACATTCTCATTTGTACCTTTTACTCATCATGACATCATTGGCATTTTCACCACGTGATAAGATACTTGATTCTTTTGTTTGAAATAAATAAAAAAAATCAAGTTTGTAATAGACTGATCAACTTTATCATCAAAAACCAGTAAGAGATTTATTTTCTTTGAAAGGGTATACATTTTCATAAAACTTGACATCTCTAGAACATGTGAATTGTTTATGATCTTAACTCTAAAGTTTACAGCCATATTTCTTATTAGAAAATCCTAGAAAAATATACTTATCATCATGATTTTTAAACTTTTTATGATTATTTCTTATTATGCATATTTCGATTATTTAAGACTATAGAAAAACACAAATAATCAAAGTTTTTCAAGTGGTCTAGATAGGGTTTAAAACCAAACAATAATTCATATCGAGACCTACCTTTTAAAACATGTAATTACGTTGTCAGATCATTTCCAAGTCATATCACAACATGTTAATGGACGGATAGTGTCGAAGGATGACAAAATCAAAGGAGCATACATCAAAGATTAAGCATTGGGGAGATCGGACATGATCTCCCCTCTCAAACAGAGGATCTGAACAAAATAGACTCAAACTCACAATCTCCAAACTCTCCAAACTCTCCAAAACTCAGCGAATGAACAATACATCTATCTATTTATAGTAATGTTGTCCCAACGAATGAGCAGACCAACGAATGAGGCCCATTCATTGCTCATTCGTTGGGTCACTCTCATTCGTTGGTACATTCGTTAGCAACGAATGAGACACATTCGTGACTCGACGAATGTACATCATCCTCACTCGTTGCGCTTGTCTTCCCTTCTGTTAGTCTATTTGAATGGTAACGGCCACACCAGGGTTATGCACTAACATATTGTTGGATATTATGTGTCCTGACCCGACAAATCTTGAACCCGGCCCGGTTACGACCCGTAAGACTTACACCGGGTGCAACGAACTCTAAACCCGCTTACTCGTTAACCGGTAAAAGAAACGGAAACGTTTGATTAAATATATTATTTATAATAGTTATAAATAATTAATAATCAATAATATTATATTACCGGCTTAATAATAAAGGGTGAACGATATTTAAATAAAAATGGTTTATTTAAATTCACGGTCGAGTTATACGTTAGTGAAATATTTACTAACGTTAACTCGTGGGCTCGCGTACGAGATGGACTTTATATTCGAGAAGGGCCTGTCACGAATTAATGGTCATCTAATAAATATTAGATGATTAGGGGATTAACCCTAATGACCCAACAATTCTTGACGGTAGCAAAAAGAAAGGAGAAAATTCTCTTTTTCTTTCTACTCGTGAAAACTCAAAGAGAAAAGAAAATCGGCAGCCGCCGATTTCGTTTCCGCGCCGATCGCCGCCACCTGCGTGTTTTGGTGCCCATCTTCGCACCACCATAACTTGGTGGTGGTTGCTAGTTAGGGTGTTCCGTCAGTCAACGTCCGTAGACCGCCTTACGGTCTAGAGATCGCCGCCTCGTACGCCCAGATCCGCTGCTCGGTTCGCCGCCAATCACCGCCGCAAAACCTGCCGATCACCACCGTGAAACTCGACGTCGTCGCCGCCCCCGTTCGCCGTCGTCACCGCCGTCACCCGCCGCCACAACCGCGGATCGCATGCCGTCGCATGACCGTCGCCCGTCGACGTGAGTCTGACGTTTTTCGTCGTGCGCCGTCTCCGGTTGCAATCAGATCTGAATCTGATTGATCTCGTAGTCTCGTGAGACGGGACGTCTGTCAAGACGTACTCTCACGATGCGTAATGACCACGGGTCATAAACGCCGTCCTGTAGCGGCATGCGACACCGGACCACGAGAATAATCGCGATATGCGACAACCGTCTGAGACCGAAAGTGGTTCGTTCCGTTTCAACCTAGCGCTTCGTTCGTTGAAACTCGGTGTCTCGAACGTTTGTTCAACACCGCCAAGGTATATCTAAACTCACTATTAGTTTAGATTATTTATTTATTTATTATCTGTGTTTGCGTGTTCGGTAATCGGATCCTGTTACGTACTGGTATTTGTGTTAATTGATTAAATAGTTTTTAATATATATATATATATATATAATTTGTTATGTATGTATATATATATTTATATATATAATATTTATTCCGCTGCATTATAGAATTAGTTATATATTAATTCGGTAAATCTTTTATAAACTATTAATCTGTCGGTCACGTAATTTTTAAATATGTCACCGGGCGACCCGAATACCACTACAAATCCCAACACATATTACCCCTGGGACTTTACTGTCATGTTGATCTTTAAACTTGCAATCTTCAGTCAATTTGCTTCACCACTCTCTATTTTTCTAGAAAATCCCTTGCGACTAAACTTTAGGTATGCAAGACGCAGTTCGTAATCTTTTACAACATCACAACCAATAAAGTTCCCCCTAACTTCAAGCACATCCATGGTTACAATCTCTAACCAACATTTGATAAGGATTGACTTTATCAGTCGTCCATGTACTTGTCAAGACATCCAATAAACTTCACTGCATCGGTAGAGACAAGTGTTGGATCGTGGTTAGTCACACTCAACCTATCAAGTTACTTGAAGGTATCAAACAAAAAAGGCGGAATCAGACTTGTTTCTGTTTTGTGTAAAGTTGACTTTGATCCGTAAAGGTAACAAGTAAACAAGAAGTAAAGTAGTTGAACACAAGATGTAAATTCCAAGCACTACAATATTATTACTTCTCAAGTGTTTACAAAGGTTACAAGTGATGAACTAGAGAAATACACGGATGGATAAACAAGAGAAATACAAGTAATATATATACTGTAAGGAGGAAATAAATGATATTCTTTTATTTCCATTTAGCCAACTAGGCTAAATAAACTAATCATATCTACTCCAAAAGTTGTTGTACTAACACGCATGGGTACTGTGAACAGTTGAGCGGCTCTATCGGGTGAACAGTGTAAAGCATGGTGGCAAAAGCAAAATGCTCCTGTCAGCTTTCTGTCTTAGAACTTGAACTGTGTACAAAGTCAAACTTCCGAGGTAACTAAGGAAAAGTTCCTGAGGAACTACTTAGTACAGAAAAGTTCCGGAGGAACTTCCTTCGGAAATCTGACTTAGAGAATTTCAGCCGAGTTGAACATTCCCAACAGTCTCCCCCTAAGATGTTGCTACCAAAAACTGTTCTCTGCTATGAATCTTCTTTGTGCTTTTGAATTGAGCTCTACCCCAGCCTTACAACTTGTAAACAAAGTTGACAGTTCCCACTATGCTCATAATGTCTTTCTGATGCAAGTTATCCCATTCAATCAACTTCAGATTTTTGTTTTTGATCACCTCCCCATTGCTCATGAAGAAGTAGTACAAATCTTCCTTTTTATGCACCCCAATCCTTATGATGTTAGGATGAGTATCAGTGGGCTTGATTGGGCTAACAGGTGGGTTAGGAGGGTCAGAAGATTCAGTCTTGTCTTCTGATTCACTCACCACAATCTTTATTTCTTCTAGCCACTGACTTCTTTCTTCCAGAAAAGGTGAGCTTGATAGGTGGGATAGTTGATGGTTTCTGGGATGTGGGTTCTATTTCAGGTTGTGTAGGCTTTGGGTCTTTTGGAGGTGGTGATGATTGCGGAGATGGGATTGGCTGATTAGGAGTTTGGAATGTGGAAGATGTGGGTTGAGTTATTAGTGACGGGAGTTTTTCCTTACCTTTCTACTTTAAAATAGATAGGGCAAGTACGAGTATCGAATCCACAAGGAGTGTACGTGGTTAACTACTAATTTTAATTAATCAAAAGTGAAAATGTAAAAGTTGATTGATTGATTTGTTTAAGATCAATTGCATAAGTAATGAAAATAATTAAAAGAGTTGTAACGATCTATAAGAGAATATAATCACAGACGGTGTCGGGATTTATGATGGAATTGTTAGATACAATGCCGATTTCAATATTTGATTTGACCACATAGACTTAGCCTAGTTCAACTTCAACACTAACCTAGAGCACAATTCATATACTTACACATCAAACGTCCGTTCCTTAACTAAACTAACTACAGTTGTACAGGGCACGATCGGGTGGCGTATCATGAAATGTTCGTCGAATTAATGTGACACAGAACACACATAAATAGTTCTAACACAATCACAGATTAATGTTCTTGTATTATATATAACTAATTATATGCTTAACAATTGAAACCAACAAAGTATACAAACAACCGAATCAAAAACCCCTCATACCGTTGTGACTACGAGGTGATTAGCCGAGCATGATGGAGGAGATTGAGTAGATGAAATTTGTTGCCGCTGAATCCATTGAAGATGTTAAGTTAAGACCTAGAAATCTCAGCAGAAAGCTCATGCCGTCGAGCCCAAAAACCGCCTCAAAATTCCGTCCAAAGCGCACGACCTTCTGCTCGTTTTCTTCTCTAAATCGTGACCTCTCTCTTGTGTCCTCGCTGCTCTCCCCCTTCTTTTTCAGTCCTGTGACCTAGGTTCCTTTTTTTTCCAATTGCCGACCCAAAAACCCATTTTTAGGACCCTCGTTAATCCAGCCCCTCTTTTGTCATTTCCTTTTATGCCCAGATTTGAATCTCAATTAATTGTTGTCTAATAATATCATGCCATCCTCCATCTAACCAAAATTCAAATCATCGTAAGACTCATTTATAATTCATATATTATTTGTTATCAACTTGATGTTTAAAGTTGATAGTAAATAATATATATTAACCAATAAAGCTTCACTCGTCGGTCTCAAGTTTAGGTTAGTTGCACCAATTAGACCGTTTTGTCATAACCTACAAAACCACAAAAACAAATAATTGTAATACAACTTGTAGTAATATCGGTACATTTAACTAAGAATTAATAGACAATAAAGTGTATATAAAATGTACCGATCAGTATGAGGATCAGAGACAGTGTCAAACATCTCTTTGGCAATGTTGATCCTTGGCCTTTTCTGTTCACCAGTTGAGACAGGAGGCTTTCTCTTCTTCTGCTTCAAATAACTAAGACCTTCAGGATGCATAGAATCATAAAGAGCATACATACCTGGTGGCTTCTTCTCACCAGTAACTCTTTCTGTTTCAATTTTCCTTTTCCTGATGACATCATAATCTTGTCTTAGTCTAGGCAATCTGCAAGAGTTGATTCTTTTGGGATTCTCCATCATGATCTCTTTGAAGTACCATCTATGAATCAGTAGGTCATCTTCCTCAGAGATAGATTGAAATCTGATGCCCTTTTTCTCTTATGCCTTCTCCTGCTCAAAGGTATAGTCAACATACATCTTGACATTCATCTCTTTGACTTGATCAGCAATGATGGCTAAGATCATATACATCCAGTTGATTAAGTCATCTCCTTTCATCTCATCAACCCACTTATCAGAGAAACACTCCTTGCTTTTGAGCACTTCGCTGAATTGAGCTAAAGAAGATCTTGTTATCTTCATTACTCTTAATTGAATCTTCTTGTAATTATTCCCTAAGATCCTTCTGTACTTGTCAACTTTATCTAAAATACCTTGTTTTTCAGCTTTAGCAATTCTCTCTTCTGTGTACATATCGGAACTTCTCCTAGCTTCATTGATAAAGAGTATCAGATCGACATTGTTAATGACATACTCATAGATACCATTCTCTATGAGCAGTTGTTTTTGTTCTTCAAATACTACACGATCCTTCTGTTCTTTTTCTTCTTTTTGTTTTTGTTGAAGCTCAGCATTTTCCTTTGTCAGTTGCTCAATCAAAGCTTTTGTAGCAGGATCCATTTCATCACCTTGGCATCCTGTGCTTTGATCATCATTCTTCATGTCAGTGAAACCAGAAATGTTTCTCTCATTGAGATAATCATCATCATCAGCCTTAGGAGATTTGTGAAGTGAAGTTGTAGCACCAGGACTGACTTCCGAGATAACTTGCTCAGGAATAGTCTCAATACAAGCTTCCGGACTAACTTCCTTAGGACTGTCTTCCGAGACAACTTGGTCCGGAATAGTCTTAGGCAATTCCTTAGGAGCAACTTCCAAAGTAACTTCCTTCGGAACATCCTCAGTAGTGAGAGGTTCTTCCAGAGTAACTTCATTCGGAATTTCCTTAGAAGAAATTAACTCTTCCGGAATAACTTCCTTTGGATTTCTTCTGTTGTATCCTTTGCCGATGAGGAGGTGGGTTTGTTCAGGTTGAGGAGAACTTCACTGACTTCAATCTCAACCAAGTCAACCTCCTTTTCTAGTCCACTTGCAGGTTCAGTAACATGTTCATCACCTTGATTTGTTGGCATTGATTGTCCAACCAAATCATCTCCTTCGTCCTCAAACTGATCTTGACCCGTTTGTAAATACTCTTGCTCTTTGACTAGATATACATCTGTGAAGTAATTTCTCGCTTCTTCAATGTTGTGAGGATGAGCACCTCGATGCTGCCATCACAAATCAAAGAAAATCAAGGTGACTGGCTTTGCATTCATCAGGTGCTACCTGCTTTAGTTGATCCATATGGACATTAAGCAAACCTTCAATTGGGTTGAAGGGCTTAACTCCACAGGTTTTGAATAATTTGCTCTTCAGATGCTCAGGTAACCTCTCTCTTGGGTCGAAGTCAATCTCACTGGAGCTTGAAGAGTCTTTACCAGACATATGTTCAACAGAAATCTTCTGATATGGTTTGGAAGAACTAGCTTTCTCCCCCTTTTTGGTAGCAACAGCTTCACCAGTTTCAGGGTTTGATGCACCAGCCTTCTCCTGCTTAAGTTTGTTGATCAAGACATCCTGCTCTTTGATTGTTTGCAGCAGGGACTGCATTTGATTTTGCAGGTCAGTTTGTATGGCCATCAATTCAGTAAGTAAAGCACTGCCCTCAACTGATTTCTCAGTATCCTTGGGCGAAGAGGAACCATCAAGCCTAGCTTGATCAGACTCAACACCCTGGTTTTCTTGGCTCCTGGGATTCCCTGCAGACATAGTTGTTGCCTCACGTTCCATTGCTGGTTCCCTTGGTGCAAACTGGCTACTGGTTGCCATAGATTGGGTCTTAAAAATGTTACTACTATCCGATTATTCCAGTGGGGAATAAATTGTAGTAGCGGCCCTTTCTACATGAACATCTTCATCACTCGTGATGTTCAACTCCTTAACGAGTGAATGGGGGTTAGTAGAAACATGATCATGATCCATCCAATCATCTTCATGTGGTGAGGATGAGAAGAAGAGATTTTCATTTGGAGAAGGATGAGTTTCTACTTCATTCATAGGTGAATTTAGGTTTAGGTTTATGGAGGTAAACAAGGAGGATAATGGTTGTGCATCCAATCTAGTAAAAGAAGGAGTTTCAAGTGAAACCTCATCCTGAACATGGCTAAACCCTAAGCTTTGAAATTGAGCAGACTGTGGGTCATGCTCAAGGTTTTCAGGTTGGTTGGGTATGGGAGGCACAAGTTGTAACACCCCCAATTTCCACTAACGGAGTATAACCGTGTGGGGGTGTGATCCAGACCAGGATCCAAGTCTTTAGTTACAAACAAGCCATAGTTAAATGGGGGTAAACCGGTCATGAATTACATTTAATAAATCAGAGTTTACATTTCACAAAAATCAGCGGAAGCATTAATAGTTTACAAGTTTATTGTTTAGTAAAAGAAATTACTAAAGTATCTGAAATACAATTTTCAAAAGGGTTTCGTAAAGAACAAGCGTTGCCCACGCCCGTGCCATCCATGATCCTCCAAGCAACCTGAAAAGCATTCAACAATCAAGTGTCAGCAAAAGCTGGTGAGTTCACAATGGCAGTGTACACTCACCTGTGTAGACCAAAAATGCATACGAATAACGAAAGACTAATTCGTAAATTACAAGTAATATCCATATCGTTAGGTAGCTAACCTATACATATGTTCACCTGAATGTTCGCGACCGAAGCTGACAATGTAATTGATAGGTATTTACCTATGTGATTTGCCTTCTCGCGTCATGCCAGATCACGGAGTCCTAGGCTAACATTGATCTCAGTCCGACCGCCAGTCGGGAGGGTGCATCCCGTGCACCGCTGAGCGGGGGTGTCAATCCCCAGTAATACTACTCAACATTACCTCGCTATTTCTATATTAACGGCCCGAGAAGGTAAGGACTTTTTGTAATTAAAAACGCAATTCAGTGAATCATGTGATATGTGCAGGATATTCATTAAAAAGACAAAAATACCTTTGTCTAAGCATTGACATCCTTTACCGGATGCAACTAGAAGGAGTAGTGAAACTCACCTTAAGGTCCACTGGTACGCGGCACTTGACTTTAAAGATTGGCTATGTATGACCTATTTTGGGTAAATATGGTCTAACCGAATTAGAGGTTGTCTATAAGATAAATAGTAACACATAAGCATCTAAACATGTTTCATGCGATCATACAAGTCACATAATGCACATACGAGTCTCAATTTGGGAGAAAATCAAGAAATTGCAACTTAAGTCAAAGTTGACCCAGAAAGTCAAACTTCAAGCATTTAACTAGTGACATAGCTAAAATCCACAATACTTGGAATTAAATCTTTAAATTTTACAGGCACATACTACATATCAATTAGGACTTGTTACAAAAAGAATCAAGTAAAAAGGTTAAGAAATGAGAAAGTTATGCGTGTTGGAAGTTGGCAAAAATCAGCATTATTGTCTTTGACACACCATTTGGTGGCATGCCTAATTTGCTCCATACTTGGAGTTAGGTTCTAAAATTTTGCAGGCATGAACTACTCAAAATTTAGGGAATTTTGCAAAAAGAATCAACTTAAAAGGTTAAGTAACGAGAAAGTTATGCGCATCGGAAGTTGGAAATTTTCCGCTTTTTGTAAAATAGTCAAAGTAGGTTTAAAATTTGCATAACTCATTCAAAACTTAAAGTTTAGGTACCAAACCTTCCAGATCTTACTTTTAATATATAAACCTCATTTTCATTTAACAAACCCCTCATTACATCAAGGTTATCATGCCCGACCAAAATGTAAAGTCTACTTTTCACAGAAAAACACAGCCCTGCACACCTAACTTGCAGCAGCGTTTTGGATTACCAAACGGAGGTTTTAGAAAGTATGCGAGTAGCCGTTGTAAAGCTAAGACATACTACTTTACTAGAGAAAAAGAATCAATCAGTTTCGAGCAACATTGAGTAAGTTATGGCTGCTGCAAGTTGACCCAAAATTCTGGTCAAAGCTGTTAGAAAATTCAAGTTTGCAAAAGTCTAGGATTTCACTTCTATGCTAACATTTGATCAATTAAACACCTACTAACAATTTTATAATCATTCTAGCATGTGATTTCTGGTCCTAACATGTTCCTGTCATAATCATATCAAAATCTCATCATGTATCTAGCATTTAAGCACATTGCATCCAGAACTCATAACCAAATACCCACCAATCATTTTGTACACCAAGAACACATTTTAACCCTCAATTTCCAGGTCCAAAACCCCCCTACAAATCTGCCCCAAATCAAGAGTTATCATAACTTAACCTAAGACATAATCATGAGCATTAAAACACTTCATTTAGCACATAAACACACAAAAACACACATGCAACATATAAATTTCGGATTTGAGAATCTAGGGCTTACATATTTGAGAAAGAAATCGCGAGATGGAGGAGATGGAGTGAAGGGAATGCTTCATCTGGTCTTGTAATAGCTCAAAACCTCAATGTCTTGCTCCTTGAAGCTTGATTTCATAAAAATCTCTAAGTGTGTGTGAGTGTGTGTGTGTGAACCGTAAGGTGAGAGGAGGGGATGAAGATGATGATGCGTGAATGAGAAATGGGGGAGGAGATGGGCAGATTTTGTGTTTAAAATAATTACACATTTGGTCCCTCAACTTCTACTTTAAACATACCAAGCATAAAACTCATTTTAAGTGGGTTTTTAACTAAGAGTTGTAAAGTAAAAATTCTAAAAATGTTTCTAAGTGTTTTTAACTTATTTAACATGCAAGATTTAGTTGAGTTACATAAATTTAACATTTACATATAAAAATTTAAATCTTGCGCGAAGTTCGGTTTTTACCCGAAGACACAAAATTTTCAAATAACAAATAAAGTTACGAAACGAATTTACAAACCAAGTTACTAGCATCAATTAGCAATTAAACATGAACAACATACAATTATTCAATAACGGGTCTCGGGTTTACTAACGGCACTAACGAAACGGTTAACGGAGTTAACCTGGGAAGTTGCAGTTGTTACACAAGTGGGGTAAACCTGGTTTCCCTGTCAACAACTTTTGATTGAGTAGGAATGGAAGTTGAAGTGGTGGTTTTTTAGTGTTTGACCTTCTTTCTTTAATATGTTTTGGATTGAACTTTGTTTTGATAAAGAAGGTTAATTTCAGATGTGGGTTCAACAACTAATGGTGCAGAATCAGTGTTGTCACCTGGAGCAAGGTGCTCAAGAGGGTCTTGAATTTCAACTGCAGATTCTTGCACAATAGGTGCAGGGCCTGCTTGTTCTTGCACAACTTGTGTAGGAACAAGTCTTGGTTCTAGTAGTGGATGGACATTTTCCACACCAAGATAGTTGTCAACAACATTTTTAGAAAGCAAATAAGAATTTAAAAGGTTTCTTAAAGTTTTCCCTGAGCCGATTAAAAATCATTTTGGAAAAGTTAAAGCATTCTCCCCTGGTGACTGCATGAAGTGCAGTTGCTTGAACTTCACCAAGCTCTTCATGTGATCTTCTTGAAGTTAGACAAACTAGTATGGTGTGAGCAAGAAATCTCCAAACAGGTGGAAGATGGCACTTCTTCACTGTCTTGCTCTTGGGATTTCCACCATAGCCAATGCCCATAAGGGTTTTCTGGTACTCTTCTTTAGAAACTTTGAAGATAACTCCATCATCTTGAAGTTGTAAATGATTTCTGATCATAGCTTCAGTGATGTACACATCTTTTCCATGTACCTTACTTTCTATCTGCGTGACTTGCTCACCGTTTACATCACGGTCACTCACCTTTGCATTATCTCAAAACTGTGTGATTGTTTCATCATATATAACTGAGCTTACAGTTAGGGAGAAATGCAATTCCGACGAAGTCAGGAAGTCTATCATCCCGTCAAACTGAGTCGACATCTGTGATTTCTCCAAGTAAGCACGCTGATTGTGCTCTGGGTGAAACAGGGATGCAGCCATTGTTCTGTATTGAGTGATTAGTTCAGAAAGTTCGAATAATTTGGATGAAATAGAGAAAAGATCGAGAGCGATTGCTGGGATTTTGGAATTTAGGGCTCGTAAGTGAAGAGTTTCTCTGGAAATGACAGTTAAAGGTAGAGGAGAGAGGGAATTAACGGTAACGTGTAAAGGTTTAATTAGTGGGGCCAACAGTTAACCGTCACTGTTAACACATCGCGCGTTTGTACTGTACAACATCGATATAACTGTTCAGGGTCCCACTTAATCCGAAAAAGATTAAGTCTTCATTAGAGTTCCCTCGGAACTTTTTATTCGGAACAAATGTGTTCCCTCGGAAGAATGAAGTTCCCTCGGAACTCTTTTCACTTAGATTTTCTTCTCTTCACTTTTCTATAGGAACACTTCTCTTGGAAGTTTCCTAGGAGTTTTTGAATTACTCCGAAGTTCCCTGAAACTCACTTAGAAAACACTTGAAACAAATTATAAGCCTTAGAGAGTTCCCTCGGAATATCTCTTATGAAAGAAATTCCTTTAGGAGTAAGTTTCCTCGGTATTGATTGAATTCCCTCGGAACTTACGCAGGAATGCTAAAACACTTATAAAATCTTATAACTTGGTAAATTTAGCAAATTTTGTCCAGTTTGTAGTTATGAACACATTTCTTTGAAATTTTCAAAGGATTTTCTTGATTTCAAAGAAATGGATTAAAAGACATAAAAGCACTTAAGGAAACAGAAATGTATATACAGAAAACAACAATTGACAGCAAAAGTTAACCAAAGTTCATCATTCCAATAGCTGTTATGAGAAAGAAGAATCTTGCCTCATCAAATGCCTTTGTGAAAAGGTCAGCTAATTGAAGATCAGTATGAACTTTGTGTAACTTAATCAATTTCTTTTCTGCACAGCCTCGAATAAAATGATACCTTATTTCAATGTGCTCTGTCTTTGAGTGCTTGACATGATTGTTGGTGATTAAGATGGAACTGGTGTTATTTGCATACATAGGAGTTTCTAGAAAGGTGAACCTATAATCCAGCATTTGATTTTGAATCCATAGCACTTGACCACAGCAGCTTGAAGCAGCAATGTACTCAGCTTCAGCAGTTGATGTAGAAACACAGGTTTGTTTCTTGCACTGCCATGATACAAGTCTATTTCCTAGAAATTGACATCCTCCTGATGTTTATTTCTTATCCATGTAGCAGCCACCATAGTCACTGTCAGTGTAGACCACAAGTGTAAATTCATCATTCTTTGCATACCACAACCCAAGTTTTGGTTGTCCCTTGAGGTATTTGAAGATTCTCTTTACTGCCTTCATATGGGATTCTTTGGGACCAGACTGATATCTAGAGCATAAGCATACACTAAACATAATATCATGCCTACTTGCAGTTAAGTACATTAATGATCCAATCATTGCCCTATAAGTGTGCTGATCAACTGGTTCACTCTCTGAGTCTGAATTCAGTTTGTGAGAGGTTGAAATAGGATTATTTGCAGAAGAGGTAGACAACATGTCAAACCTCTTGAGCATGTCTTGAATATATTTGGACTGATTCGAGAAAATGCCCTCTGCAGTTTGCTTAACTTGGAGACCCAGGAAGAAATTAAGTTCACCCATTGAACTCATCTCAAACTGATCTTGCATCAGGGTCTCAAACTCCTTGCACAACTTAGGATTGGTTGACCCAAAAATGATATCATCCACATAGATCTGAACAAGTAACTTATCTTTTCCAACAGTTCTGATGAGGAGAGTTTTATCAATGGCTCCTCTCCTGTAACCATGGCCAAGCAGATAGTTTGAGAGTGTCTCATACCATGTTCTTGGTGCTTGCTTGAGACCATATAGAGCCTTGATCAGTTTACACACCTTGTTAGGATGGTGTGGGTCTTCAAACCCTAGTGGTTGACAGATATAAACTTCTTCCTTCAGTTTTCCATAAAGGAAAGCACTTTGGACATCCATCTGATAGACTGTGAAATTCTTGTAGGCTGCATAGGCAAGGAAAAATATGATTGCCTTTAATCTTGCAACAGGAGCAAAAACCTCATCATAGTCTTTTCCTTCTTCTTGAGCATATCCCTGAACAACAAGCCTATCTTTGTTCTTGATAACAATACCTCTTTCATCCTTCTTGTTTCTAAAAAAACATTTTATTCCATTTGGTTGAGCATCCTCAGGAAGATCCACTAGTTCCCAAACCTGATGTTTGTTGATTTGGAACAATTCCTCTTGCATAACTTCGATCCAGTGATTGTCTTTTAGTGCTTGCTCAACTTGCTTTGGTTCTTCTTGGGATAGGAAGCATGCAAACAAACAGATGTTTGCATCAGCAGCTGACTTGCTTCTTATAAGAACAGGAGCATTCACTTCACCAATCACATTCTCAATTAGATAAGTTTTGCTGACATTTGTGTTCTAAAAAATTGGGAATTCATAACTTTGAACTTGCCTAGTAGGTGAAATAATTGGGGGCAAGTGAATACTAAGTTCAATTCCTGGTAATCTTTGTGAAGGGGGTAAGTTTGATGTAGTTGCAGCAGAAACAGGTTGATCATTCATGTTGGTAGTAGAATTGATGTTCTCCTCATGGAGAGAGTCAGAGAAATTTGACTCATGAGAACCATCATGATCAGCAGTTTGATTTACATTTGGTGAATACTGCACACTCCCTCATCACTGGTATACGAGACATATCCTTCTCCTTGTGATAGTGAATCACTTGACTCAGTTTCAACCAAGTTCATTTGTGTGGGATCAGTAACTTGTTGAATTGCAGCAGTTGGCTTGGTAGGTGGTTTGTAAGGTTGTGTGCTGATAGAAGAGAAGAAATGTCCATAGTTGCAGCTATCCTTCTTTGCATTTGATTTCCCCCCTGAGACTGCACATGCTCACTAAAAGACTTATCAACAGTGAAGTTAAAAGCATTGGTTAGTTAATCAATATCAAATAACCATGAGGGTTCGGAACTAAACTTGTTTTTAGATTTTACATTGAAAAACACATTTATTGACTCTTCAATAATTTTAGTTCTGAGATTGTATACCCTGTATGCCTTGGACATACCAGAATATCCAACCATGTAGCCATCATCTGCCTTTTTAGCAAACTTAGCTAAGTTCTCACTGGTTATTAATATTGTAACAGGACAACCAAAAACTTTGAGAAAGTGGATACTTGGTTTTTCCGTTTCTCCAAAGCTCATAAGGTGTCTTATATTTACCTTTAACCACAAGCACCCTGTTCTGAACATAGCAGGCAGTGTTCACTGCTTCTGCCCAGAAAGTTACAGAGAGCTTAGACTCAGCCAACATTGATCTAGCAACCCCATATTGCTGAGGAGTCCTAGTTGCACTAAACTGCCTAGATATACCATTTTCTTCACAAAATGAATTTAAAACATGATTTTTAAATTCAGTACCATGTCACATCTAATTGTTTTGACCTTGAAATTTGACTGATTTTCAAGTTGCATGATTAAAGCTTTTAAAGTTTCAGGGGTTTCATCCTTGGTTCTTAGGAAAAAGACACATGTGTATCTTGAAAAATCATTTGTTAAGACAAAACAATAAGACTTCTTTCCCAAACTCATTACCCTTTTAGGACCAAAGAGATCCATATGCAGCAATTCTAAGGGTTGAGAAATTGAATTTTCCGATTTGGACTTATGAGAGGACTTGTGCTGTTCACCTTTTAAACAAGCAGTACAATGTTCATTACAGTTAAAATGTTTATTTGGCAAACCATTAACCAAACCTAAATTGACAAGTTTGTTCATGGTTTTGTAATTAACATGTACAAGTCTTCTGTGCCAAAGGTCAGACTCATCAATAGAAGCTTTTGATATCAGACAAGTGTTACTATCATGAGATGTAGCACTTGCTATATCTAGTAAGTACAAGCCATCTTGTCTTTTAGCTTTAATTAGAATCATTTCATCAAGAATTTTGAAACCAGGCTTAAGTACTAAAGCTTCTTTATCATTGAACATAACATTCATGTTCTTATCACAAATTTGTGATACACTCAACATATTGAAATTCAGAACATTGACAAGACTTACTTTGCCAAGAGTAAAACTTCCATTTGACACATTACCAAGTGCAGTAATGTAACCTTTATTGCTTCCAAAAGCAACAGGACCTCCATCATATCTTTTTGTATTTTCTAGAAGATTTTTATTACCTGTCCTGTGACTGGAGCACCCGCTATCTACAACCCAAACATTTGCTTGAGAATTATTAGGTAGCCCATACATAGGTAAACAACATGGTCAGTTGGAGTATGGGACCCAAGCTTTTGTGGTCTTGGGTCTTCCCATGGCATCATTATAAGATTAATTTCTTAAAACAAGTTGATTGGGTCCTTGGTTTTCAGTTATGAGGTCATCACGTTCTGAAAAGTTTAACCCTTTTCTCATTTACACTCCTATTATAACTTTGCCATTTGGGAAAACCATGTTTCTTTATAAAAGTCTTATTTTCCCAGTATTTTCTGTTGCTTCTCTGTTTTGCATTTTCGAATTTTGGTTGAGAGGCAACATTGGGAATTTCAGTATGTGAGAACTGAGTTTCATAGGAACTCATTTGTGCAGGATGATCATGCACATCATACTGTTCAGAAAATTGTTTTCTTTCACGAGGAGCAGATTTTGCTCATGAACCACCTTGGTAAAAGGGATGAGATTGACTTATAAACTCAGTGGATTGAAATTCAGGTCTATGTTTTGAAGGTTTTGCAGACCTGGTGTTGTTTAAATGTTCCGAGTGAACTGTACTTCTTCCGGAGGAAAGTTCTCCCGGAAGAAATGAAGTTCCTGCGGAGTTTTCTTCTCTAGAAAAATGTTTCTTATAACTTGTGAGAAGTTGTTGTTCTTCTCATTTCCAATCCAACTTTCCGTGTTTTACCAATTTGCCCTTGATCACCCTGTGATCTTCTTGGTGACACTTTACTGTTATCCTTTTGCTTCTTTGTGTTAAACAGACTTTGATTTCTCTTAGGAGAGATGTTAGCATTGTTAATTATCTGTTTAAAAGGATTGAAGGAACAATATATGGCAACATGTCCCATTTCACCACAAATGATACATTCCCTTATTAAATTGTGGGAATCCTGGTAGTTTGGTGACAGTTGATTGGTTGTTTGATTAAAAATAGGTTTTGATTTTCCAACCTTTTGAGTAATAGATCCTGTAGACTGAGATCTTTCAGAGTTTATACTTTTGGTTCCAGTTGTCACATCCTTAGTTTTTGAAAATTTTGAAGGTGGATCCTTAAAAGTTGGTTTGAGATTTTCAAATTATCAACCTCAGCAGGGATGCTGGTTGATGCTTTTGTGATTTTTGAGAAACCAATGTGATTTTCAATTGGTATGTCTTCATCCTTTTTCACACAATCAATTTCATTAGAGAGATCCTCAATTACAGGACCAATCTCCATTAGGTCAGTGGTCAAGGAGACATTTGTTTCCTTGAGAGGTAGAGTTACAAGGCTAGTGTAAGAATCAGGATTCTCCATTGTTCTAAAAGATACCCCTCCCTTTCCATGTGTGTGTTCATGCCATAATTTCTGTGCTTTTTCACTAGCAATCTGAAACTTATCAGCATTGCTTATGGCTTCTCTCAGCTGGTCTTTTATAGTTTGAATATGTAGCACATATTCCTCATTTTGCTTCTTTAAAATTTTCAGTTATGCTACAAGATCATCCATTTGTGTTATAAAATCAGTTTGTTGTTGTTTTAAAATGCCCTATGGTTTGTTTCAATTCATCAGTTTTGGTTGAATAAGCTAAATCTACCCTTTTTGAGTACTCTTTCAACTCATTTAAGTTTTTCATTTCTTCTATTAGTGACAGATTATGCTTCTTGTACTTTTAAACCAGTTCAATGCACTTAGGTGTGCACAACTCATTTTTAGATTCAGTTGTTGAGTTTGAGTTTACCTCTGCATTTGCAGGTGGAGAACCACTGGCCATCAGGGCATGATTGGTTGGATCAAACTCACTCATCACATTTTCCCAGTCTACAAACCCTTTTTGGTTTGCAACAACATCAGTTGCATAATTTTGGTTACTGAAAGCAGGCTTTGGTGGAGTGGGGACTGAAGAAGAGCGAGGTTCGGTGTATTCTGGTTTCTTTTGAGCATTGTATCCACCATCTCTTCTAGGCTGTGAACACTCCCTCGCAAAGTGGCCAAACTGATGACAGTTGTAACACTTGACTTTTGATTTGTCAAGGCCTATGGGAGCATTCTTGGCTCCATTGTACTTCCTTCCAGTTCTCTTGTAGAACCTTTGTGCCCTCAGTGACACCATAGCAAGCTGGTTGTGATATCAATTTCTTCTATATCATCTGCATTGATGGATTTAAGATTTGATCTAGTGAACCCTGTGTATGAACTATTAGCAACATTTGCAAAGTTTTGATAGTATGAAACTTCATGTCCCTTAGGAGACTCTAGAAATGATATAAGTGGTTCTTGTTCAGAATAATTCTCTGAGTGAGCAGTGATGAGGGCCAAAGTGCCTTTAGAAGATGATGTCTGGTTAAATGATACACCATACTTCTCATTCATCTCCATCTCATGTGCACTCAGCATCCCATAGAGATCTCCTAATTTTAAAGTTTTGAGATCACGGCTATATTTTATGCTAAGTGTATAGATAGTCCAAACTTCAGGTAAAGATCTTAAAAATTTTCTGATTATATCAGCATTTTCAGTTTTGACTTCTACACCCTGCAGTTCATCTATAAGTTTCACATATCTCAAATATTGTTCAGACATGGTTTCACCTCTTTTGTGACAAAAGTTTTCATACCTCTGTTTCAAAACATCTTTCTTATTCTCCTTAACCTCATTTGTCCCTTCATACATTTTAATAAGAGCATTCCAAAGATCATGTGCAGTTTTGCATCTCTTAAAGCCAATGAGTATGGAATTAGGAAGAGCTTCCTGGAGTGCCCACAAAGCTTTGTAGTCACCTTCACAGGTCTTATGATCATCATCAGAATAACTCTCATACATGTTGATTAGATCAACGATTGGTTATGTTACAGATTTGGTAGTAATGACCACTGGTCCTGAGTTAATGGAAGTCCACATTTTGTGGTGAGTGTTTTTGCAGAAAATTTTCATTCTAAGTTTCCAGGTATCAAAATCACCAGGAGTAAAGGTGGGTGGTTTGTTAGAGCTGTCATTCCTAAGTTCACTCATTTTCAGAGATCAAGAATTGAAGTAGTCTTATCTAAAGAAAACAGAAACACCTTCAAGCAATTAAAGTTTTCAAAAATTCTTTAAAACTTTGAAACACAAGAGCCAAAGCTCTGATACCACTTGTTGGATCGTGGTTAGTCACACCTAACCTATCAAGTTACTTGAAGGTATCAAACAAGAAAGGCGGAATCAGACTTGTTTGTGTTTTGTGTAAAGTTGCTTTTGATCCGTAAAGGTAACAAGTAAACAAGAAGTAAAGTAGTTGAACACAATATGTAAATTCCAAGCACTACAATATTATTACTTCTCAAATGTTTACAAAGGTTACAAGTGATGAACTAGAGAAACACACGGATGGATAAACAAGAGAAATACAAGTAATATATATACTCTAAGGGGGAAAAAAGATATTCTTTTATTTCCATTTAGGCAACTAGGCTAAATAAACTAATCATATCTACTCCAAAAGTTGTTGTACTAACACGCATGGGCACTGTGAACAGTTGAGCAGCTCAATCGGGTGAATAGTGTAAAGCATGGCGGCAAAAGCAAACTGCTCCTGTCAGCTTTCTGTCTTGGAAATGAACTGTGTACAAAGTCAAACTTCCGAGGTAACTAAGGAAAAGATCCGGAGGAACTACTTAGTACAGAAAAGTTCCGGAGGAACTTCCTTCGGAAATCTGACTTACAGAATTTCAGCCGAGCTGAACATTCCCAACAACAAGATCATATATTCTTACAAAGTAAATCTTTGAATCCATTTTCATGAATAGTAATGCAACATGATATTCATGTAAACCAACACATCCAAAATTAACAATCATAGAAATTACCCATCAACATTAACTCCATCCTAATGTATCAGCGCTCAAAGAATATCACGTATGTGGTCTCGTCAGCGTATCTTTTCGACTCATTCTAAAATGAGAATCTCACGAATCACGAAAGTATTAGGCATATGACAGAGTTCCAATCTATAACTGAAAATACGTCAGCTTGCACAAACACCGACATGGAAAAACCTCTTCAAGTAGACCTTGAATTTTCCATCAAAAAAATCATCGACACTCAATACCCCTTAAACGATTATCTTTATATATTCACTTTTGACCCCAGAGGACCCTCTTCTCCCTCAAAAAGTTACATATTCAATAGTAACATGTTCACTCTGAACCCGGAGACCATTATCTCTCTTAAGAGTGACACATGAATTAGTGACATGCTCACTTTGAACCCTGAGACCAGTATCTCTCTCAAAAGTGACACATGCACTCACGTGACATATTAAGCATACAACCAACTCTTCAAGATCTATTATGAACCGATTCAAGTTTCATTTTTCGATTGGATCATTAATGCAGCAGAGAATAAATTTTCTTTACTCAGCCCAAGATAGTCATAAGACCACTTGTCTTGACACACATGCATTCACGTTGTGGAAAATAATTCTTCGTGAAACGACTCGTAATAGTCATAATTTCAGTTTTTGATCTCATACTCAAAAACTATGACTACCCCATAACTAAATCTGAAAGTCGACAATTAACACATGAAAAGCATAGGAACCTGGATCATTTCTTCAATTCTTTTAATTGTTCAGAAATAATCTCTGATATGTAAAGTCAACGAGTAGAAAGGGTTATCCAAATGACTTTTAATCTGATAAAATCCATGAAACTTCAATCCATCATAATTTCATATCATCAAACTTTAACATCCGCGAATGAATCTTTAACTCTACCCATGAGTGAACCAAAAGCAATGAATGAATGAGATCATGAATGAAGCAACGAACAAATGATAGTAAATGCATGAAGCTCCGAATTAGGGTACCAATGAATGAAGCACCAAATAAATGTATCCAACAAATGTGCTTATTCATTTAAAATCTTCAATGAATGACCCAGAGAATGTACTTCCAATGAATGAGGTCATCCATTAACAGATCCAATGAATGAACCAACGAACATGTTCATTCCTTCAGATTTTTGAAGAACGAGTGAGCTACAGTACCAACGAATGAGTCGGAACTCATGAATGAGTTCATTCGTTGCTCATTCGTTGCCAGTGAATGAAGCCAACTAGATTTGTTCGTTCAAAAAATTCCTTCCATATCCATCAATTTGTCAAATTTTCACATCCAATTATAAGTGTCAGGTGCGCAAAGGATAATAGAACACTCGATGATGCTTAATTTGCTCAAAAACATAGATTTTGACCATCAATTTCTCTGATTTGCACCCATTTTCCGTTGTTTAAAGTCCATAACCAAAATTGATCCACAAAAACTGAGATGGAGGTAAGTACCTACAACTCTGAACACTACTACAAAAAAGGCCTTTCTTGACGTGCAATGCGTGTCAAGAAAGGGTCTTCTTGACACGCAAATGCACGTCAAGGAAGCCGGGGTTAAGAAGCTTCTTGACGCGTAAAATGCGTGTCAAGAAGTTCTTGACGCGCAAACAATGACGTGCATTTTATGACGCGCAATGCGCGTCATAAAATGCACGTCATAAAATGCACGTCAAGAAAGCCCCAGTCATAAATAAAGATGACACGCATTTTTGCGCGTCAAGAATGTAAAAATAAAAAATAAAATAAATATTTTTAATAGGATCACTAATTTCTACATTAAATAAAAATTAACCTGATATTACAAAATAAAATACACTTAGAGCAAAATAATGCATTTAATATATATAGCAAACCAATATGTTTCATACATTGATATATATCGATCTTCGTTATTCCCATAAATGTCAATAAAACTCAAATTTGTTTAAGTAGTACTTGCACATATCTTGACTTGATAACAAGATTCTGCCTTTCTAGCTCCTTCCTCGATGAAAACATGTTAGAACATCAATTTTGATTTCCTGTGATATATCAAACCAAACATGAATCATCTCATGAGAGTTGGTTGTCTACAGAACATTTGGAACTTAGTTTACAAATTAAGTAAAAATATCCATAATCATAAAGGCAGACATAATATTTCACAAGATAAGAATTCAGAAGCTTGTACCTGATCACCATATCAAACTCAGCCACTTCTGAAGCACATTTGTCCTTATTTTCTTTTTTTACAGCAATCTCTAAGTACAGAAATAGCTATATACAATTGTTCAATAACTTCTCATTCCTTTGTGGTCCAGAATCTTCAGCATAATGATATCTACAAGGCTATATAACATTCAACAACTTAGTATAAATCCATTAATGCAAACGTAAACCAAGAATGAATATAAAAGTTAACATTCGCAATGCATATACAATCACACACCCAAGATAGAATCATAATAACTAATAATTGCAGTTCAGGGGAAGATTTATTAAAATATTGCAGTTCGAGGGAGCATGTCGAAGTGTTTAAATGCATACCTCATATCTCTAGTTCGTACTTGTTGACAGAATCGATTAGAATGATCCGGAAGAAAGAAGTTTGTTAATGTGTGTGCGTGTGTGTTTAGGAGGGAAATAAGCAGACTCACCTTCTACTATTCAGCTAGTTGATTAGCTTAAAGTTAGCAAATAAAAATAGGCAGCAGGTAAGATTAGCTATATCTTCAAGCTGTTTTGGATCTGCGCAGAGTAGTCTCACCAGATCCTTCACAAAGTACACTCCTATAGCGAGCACCCTTATAGCTGATGTGATGTAAATGACGCACCTTATTTAAATAAATCATATTAAATTTAGGGATCTAGAATCATACCTATTTGTGCCTTAGCGAAAATCAAAACGTTTCCGATGGAACCGATTTCAACAGATATCTATATGTAAGACCGAGGGAGAGTTTGGCCACGATTGAGTTCTGTGTTGCGACGGGAGAGTTGTGGCCTAGAAAGTTGTCGGTGCGATCTTCTGCAGACGATTTTAGGGCTAGGAATTAGAGCAGACGATTTTAGGACTAGGAATTGGAGCAGACAATTTTAGTGATAGGAAATGGAGCAGACGATTTTAGGGCTAGGAATTGGAGCAGACGAGTTTAGGGCGTGAAATTAGGGAAATATAGCAGACGGGAGATGGAGGCATGGAGCAGTAGAAGATCGAGATGCTCGGAAATAAAATTGAGGAAATGGAGCAGACATGAATTTAGGGTGTGAAATGAGGGTGATGAAGTGCTTTAAGGTCTATAGCGGGAATTGAATGAGAATGATGGAGAAAAAAATTTGTAGGAGGCGGGAGATGAAAACTTAAGCGGGAAATGAAAAACATAACACGACGCGCGTTTCATAGGTGTACTCCGTGTTTTTTTATTTATGAGTTATGACAGAAATTTTGTGATGTATAAAATTGCACAACATCTTCCCTTAAGATTTTACAATTTATGACAGATTTTTAATGACACACGTTTTTGCGCGTCATAAAACTAGCGTGTGTCATCGTTCGCGCGTCAAGAAAGACCATGTTTCTAATAGTGATACCACTTGTAATTATATTTTCGGATCGTTTCCAGGTCATATCACAACATGTTAATGAGAGGAAGTTTGAGATATGCATGTAAACTCAATCGGTTTTATTAATTAGTGTCAAATGATTACAAAACCGAAGTAGCATACATCAAAGTTTAAGCACGGGGGAGATCGGACATGTTCTCCCCTCCCAGAAAAAAGATCAGAACAAAAGAGACTCAAACTCACAACTTTCCAAACTCTCTAAAACTCAGCGAATGAACAAAGCGTCCATCTATCTATTTATAGTAATGTTGTCCTGCGAATGAGCAGACCAACGAATGAGGCTCATTCTTGCTCATTCGTTGGGGGTCACTCTCATTCGTTGGTACATTCATTACCAACGAATGAGACACATTCATCGAATTTATATCTTCACTCACTGCACTTGTCTCCCCGTCTGTTAGTCTGTTAGAACAGTAATGGCCACACCAGGGTTATGCACTAACAAAACAGAAAAGGGTGTCATGTTAATCTAATAAGTAGCAGTTAGAACACAATCAGATCGACCATAAACAAAAAGAAAGCCCCCTTAAAACAATAATGCTCTACCAAAATCTAGTAAATGTTTATGCTTTCTTTCTACTATATCATTCTATTGAGACATATAAGAGAAAGTACTTTGATGAAGTATTCCATGAGCTCTAGAGAAACTAGAAAACTAACTATTAATAAACTCGGTACCATTATCACTTCTGAAGGTTTTGAAATTACTATTAAACTGGGTTTTTAAGATATTGAATAAACTTTTTATATTATAGAACATCTCATTTTACATTCTAGAAAACCTACCCAAATTGCTTTGTAATAGTCATCAACCTCAGTTATCTAAACCCTTCTCTACTTCATACTTTATAAGGGCCCCATAAATCAAGGTGAATGAGTTCACCTAAAAAGGAGGTTTTATGATCACTCATAGAAAATGGTTCCTTATGTTGTTTAGCTTCATAACTTCACAAGAAAAGGACCATTTTTACTTTTTAACTTTAAAGAATCCTTTGAAACATGTAACACTTGATCTGAGGGGTGACCTAATCGAGGATGCCATAGATTTAGAGTGTCACCACTACTATAACATACCTTAACAGATCTTGTAGCATCACCACATAAATACATTCATCTATTTGGTTACTCGTCATCAGAATTCTCTTTGTGTGCGAGTCTTGGATGTAACAATTGTATTCATCAAATGTAACAACTTGTTCATCATCATGTGAATGTTTATAGATTAAAATCAGATTCACATAGTACTCAGGAGCAACAAACACATCATATAAAATGACCTCATCATTAAGTTTCATATTTCCAATCTTAGTAACAGTGGCAATAGTCCCATCAAGATGCTTAACCTTAATATTAAAATCTGTCACATTAACATAATAAGTTAGCCCTTTATCACTTATAAGTTATAACTATGTGTTGATTTGCTCCGGAAGCTATCATCCATCCAGATTCACACTCAAATGATGCATTATGACTAAATGCATAAACCCTTTTTCCAAACACATTGGTAGAAAAGGAAAAGGGGGAATTTCATAGAACAACGTCAACAAATTTGATAGATGTTAAAGTCTTACAATCTTGATTAAACAAACCGAAAATTTTGAGGTTTCAATAGTTTTATTATTAGTAACCCTAAAACTCAAGTAATCTGATCAGCCGTAAGAGCTGTCACATTAGATCTCCTAACAAAATTACATTTGTTAGAAGCATAATTACTATTGAGAAATAACTTAAACCTTTAACTTTAGGTATCTCTTCCTTTTGGTTTATTCCCTTGGAGATATCCATCTATCTCAAACACCTCCCCACTGAGTGTTCGATTTTATTACAATGGATACACTTAAGATTAGGATTGGGAGCACGATCAAACTTTCTCTTGTTATCCAAATTTGAAAAGTTTTAGCTAGACACAAACGCAAAATTTTGAGACTGAGATATTTTTTAGACAAATTTGAGTTTCTATGATATCCCGCTCAAGAAACAATTGAAAAAAGCAGTTTTGATAGTTGGAAGAGGATCTCTAATCAATAGATTAGTCCTGATAGGCTAATAAACATCATCTAAGCCCATAAGAAACTGCATCAGCTTGATTAGTTGATTTAAATCAATGAAATCTTTCATAGCTTCACATGCACATGAAGGAAGTTGAATAGTGGCATCCAGTTGTTTCCACATAGCATTTAGTTTATGGTAATACTCAGAAACCGAAAAACCATTTTTCCTTAAATAATATATTTTTATGATATAAGCCAAAAACAATTGAACTTTCCCCTTTATCATACGTTTCCTTTAAGTCACTCTAAACCTTAGAGGAAAGTTTGGATTAACTTTGCCCAATATACAACTCTTTAGAAACATAGTTGAGAATCCAAGTTAGCATGACAGAATTACATATGTCCCACTGCTTAGCAAGAACATCATCACTTTCAGACTTAATATGAGTACCTTCGATAAAACCGATCTTATTTTTCACTTGCAAGTTCAACTTAATAGCATTGGCCCAGAAAGTAGAATTTTTGGTACATTTAAGTGTTATAATAACAATAATAAAATTGCTAGAATCACAAACTTGAAGGTATAATGGGTCACTAGCTTCTATCTTACTAAGGAGAGTGCCAGTGACAATAACACCAGATTCAGACATAGAACAGATAAAGAATCACACTGGCAAACGCACATAGGACCATTTTAGATTCAACGACTAACGAAGTCTGGCTAATGTCCAGATTCGTCCTACTCAAGGTTGTCAGACAAGTCTTGGTAGTGAGTCAACACTTGAATTTAAACTATTCTAGATAAACACATAAAACCACATGCAATATAATAAGAACATAAAACAAATCACATAAAATGTAGCCACAAAAGATGCAGAAATAAAATCAGTGGTACGTCTCTCTTCAGTAAAACCAATGTTGGTTCAACTTTACAAGAATAGAAGAATAACCATCGACCAGAGCCGTTATGGCTCTGATACCATGTTACAAACACAAATATAATATTATACAAACATTTAAGATCGAGAATGACTAAAACACACAAATACACCACTAAATCCTACACTCTACAATACAAGAACAATCTATGACCATAAAAACTCAAATCACCGGTGTGATGACTTAAATATCAAGACTCACTAACAAGATGAACAAAACGAATATCGATCAAGTAGGGCTGACAATTTGGGTATCAGTTTAGACACGATAAGACATGTTTAACAAAAAAAGTACACTATGTCATTTTCTACT
>JBCNJP010000007.1:3084568-3117568 GCA_039602395.1 Deinandra increscens subsp. villosa
GGTGGATTATTTTGGGAGCCGTAGTTTTTTCCAAACATCTGGTATTATATGCGTTGACAATACCAGGTTTTCCACATTCATGGAACTTAAACATGAGGTGCTGCTGTTGAACGATTCTTGTTTTGTATGTATAGATTCAAAAGTTGCTACATTTGTGTTGGTAAACATATAATTAAAATTATATTAATTAATTCAACCCATTTTCAACGGCGGCGCGTGGTTCTCACTCCACTACCAACTAACAGCCCTTTATTTTCAAGAGTCGGTCACTTTTTTGGACTGCTAATAGAATCGGCCGCAACCAACTAGTACTCTGCCTATTGGTAACTTATGACTTTTAAACTAAAGATTTTGTTTCGAGTCTCGTTTAGAACAATATTGTTTTGGGTTGAGCTTGGGACTTTCTCAGTTTTGAGTTTCCTTGTGGGTAGAGGGGTAAGGTTACTATGTTTTGTTATTTTATTTTTTTTTTTATTTTATTTTTTTTTCCCTTAAAAATTAAATACATCTAATTAATAGAAAATCATCATCAGTTGTTACAACTCAGTCCGACATACGGGGCAAGCGGGCAACAAGCTGCGCCGCAAGCCCTTTTTTAATAGCAAAACCTAAGCGGATAAAAACAAGTTTCTTAGCTCTATGAGTCACTATATGTCCATGCATAACCTTCTGGATCCGCCCGAGCGTGTCCGCAGCCTCTGACGCGAGGTGCCCGAACGTGTCAAAAGCAAAGGGGACAAACACATGCTGATTCTCGAGACATGCCTTCTCGTGTTTGTCCACCTTACCGGCAGCCGCCTTAGTAGCAGCATGCCCCGCCGTGAAAACTCCAGAGCCAAAGCCCACAAGGGGAGAGACCCCAGTCAGATCGATGCAAGCGTGCTTCCTCCTTGACCACCCAAACACCAGGATGTCCGCCGGTCTAAGGGTCGAACGCCCCTCTTTTGGGTCAGTTAAGAAGTTGACGGGGGCTTCCTTCTTGGCTGAAATCTCAGCCTTTAGACGGAAGAGTTATATATTCACTAGGATGATCTTGGACAGCCGAGTCTTCACTATTTAACAAAATAGAATTGGTCGTAGTGGTCTTCTTTTTGTTACGGCTTGGTTTCTTTCCCACATTAACAAAAGAAAAGAAAAAAAAAGTAAATTAAGAATGAAAATGAAATTTCTAATTTTATTTTATATTTGAGAGTTCAAAAGAAAAAAAATAAATTTTATGTGTTTCCGAATTGAAAAGAAAAGAAAAGAAAAGAAAATTATTATACTATTATTTTTAGATTTTTAGATATATAACTTTATAATAGGTTAGAAATATAAAATAGAAACGATAAACTTTTATATTTGGTTTTCTTTCATCTACTTTCATTTCATTCTATTTTGGAAGGTTACGAGAAGAAAAAACTAAATGTTTTTCTCACATTTTCTCCCATTAAAAAACTGAGGAAATAAATATTTTTACTTTTCTTTTGATTTTTTTTCATTTCCTTCCATTAAAATAACTCGGGAATGATTGTGTTTGGCGCGCCATAAGCTAGCTTATCAGCTAGCTTATAAGCTAGCTTTTTGACGTTATCAAACGGGGCTTTTTTAATAAGCTAGTTTTTTTTAAAAGCCCCGTTTGGTAACGTCAAAAAGCTAGCTTATAAGCTAGCTTTTGAAAAGCTAGTTGGAGTAGCTTTTCAACTAGCTTTTATAATATTTCCAATTTTACCCTTCCCTAACTTATAAATAAATATCTTTATTTACATTTATGACATGTACTTTTATGTCATTTTATATTTTTAAGCTAATTTATCAGCTAGTTTTTACCAAACGTTATTTTTTATCAGCTAGCAGCTAGCTTGTCAGCTATCTTATCAGCTAACAGCTAGCTTATCAGCTAGCAGCTAGCTTTTCAGCTAGTGCGCCAAACACAGCCTAAGTGTTATCTAAGGCTGTGTTTGGCGTGCCATAAGCTAGCTTAGCTTATAAGCTAGCTTATCAGCTAGCTTATAAGCTAGCTTTTTGACGTTACCAAACGGGACTTTTTTAATAAGCTAGCTTTTTTTAAAAGCCCCGTTTGGTAACGTCAAAAAACTAGCTTATAAGCTAGCTTTTGAAAAGCTAGTTAGAGTAGTTTTTCAACTAGCTTTTATAATATTTCCAATTTTACCATTCCCTAACTTATAAATAAATATCTTTATTTACATTTATGACATGTACTTTTATGTCATTTTATATTTTTAAGCTAATTTATCAGCTAGTTTTTACCAAACGTTATTTTTTATCAGCTAGCAGCTAGCTTGTCAGCTAGCTTATCAGCTAACAGCTAGCTTATCAGCTAGCAGCTAGCTTTTCAGCTAGTGCGCCAAACACAGCCTAAGTGTTATCTAAGGCTGTGTTTGGCGTGCCATAAGCTAGCTTAGCTTATAAGCTAGCTTATCAGCTAGCTTATAAGCTAGCTTTTTGACGTTACCAAACGGGACTTTTTTAATAAGCTAGCTTTTTTTAAAAGCCCCGTTTGGTAACGTCAAAAAACTAGCTTATAAGCTAGCTTTTGAAAAGCTAGTTAGAGTAGTTTTTCAACTAGCTTTTATAATATTTCCAATTTTACCCTTCCCTAACTTATAAATAAATATCTTTATTTACATTTATGACATGTACTTTTATGTCATTTTATATTTTTAAGCTAGTTTATCAGCTAGTTTTTACCAAACGTTATTTTTTATCAGCTAGCTTATAATTTATCAGCTAGCAGCTAGCTTGTCAACTAGCTTATCAGCTAACAGCTAGCTTATCAGTTAGCAGCTAGTTTTTCAGCTAGTGCGCCAAACACAGCCTAAATATTTCGATAATGCTAGATTAAAGCGGTTTATACTTTATATGACATTAAGATATTAACATGTGTACTACACGGGCTGAATTTAGTTTCATAATATTAAACAAAATTAAAAAAAGAAAAAAAAACGGTTAAGAGAATTGAAAATTATGATTAACGTAAAATTATTATAAAACAGAAAATAATAATTTAACAAATTATATAAATTTATTATGTTTAACAAATTATTGATTAATTTTCTTACAAACAATCAACATATTTAGTAACTTTATCAAATTTATATTAAATTTGTAATTAATTGTGACTTTGACATGTGGCGTGGCGGTGGTGATGTGGATCATATAAAATAAAGACATTTGGCAACCATTTTAGTGATTTATTAGCATTAAGATTTGACCTAATGGTATATGAATGATGGTTAGAGTTTAGGGACCTATGTGAGTCAAGCGCATGTAGTGTTTTAATCTTGTTTTAAAAAACTTACTTGTCTAATTAAGATTTGAGGAGTAGTTTCAAAACGCAACCCATTAAAAAATGTTAAAGTACTTTGGGGGTGTTGGGTGGAGGAATCCAAGAAAATGAGAAATGTTTTGCAGGTGGCGAGGGAGAGATGCGGCGAACAAGAATGTGAGTAAAGGGTAGCGCGTGGATAACACGTAACTCGGGTCGGTTCGCCACATAGAGAGAGAGGATGGTGTGGCCCACCAGGGCTTGGCCTCCTGGTTTTCTGGAAGTCGTTTTAGGTGTGTGGTGAGTCAGCAGGGAAAACCAGGGCCTGGTTTGTGGTATTCGGAGAAAACTAGGGGAAGAGAAAAGAAATACCATGGGCCATGCATACCACATTGGAATTTCTCATGCCAATCCCAGAAACCAGGATCAGGATCCATTGAAAACATAATACATAAAATGCAATTTGCATTGACAAATAATTAGTTCTCTCCGACTTCATTATCTTATTTTTCGAAATTAAAGTAATCAAATTTAAAAGAGTTATATCAAGTCGGGATCTTTTTTCCAAGTTTACTCTAACGTTATATAAGTCGTATGTTCTAATAATTTTAATGAAAATTAAAGACTCTTTAGTGTGTTATTTTGATGTTGATTAAGATTTTGTTTTTTTAAATTGTGAGGGTGTCAATAACCTCTATGGATTATAGTTGTAATACTCGTTACCTCTTATTCCTTTATTTTTAGCGTTTAGTCTTTTACGAAAGATAGATCCATTTTTTAAACACCAAAACATGTTTTATAAACTCCGCATATAATTAATTAACAACTTTAAATAAAAATTTCGACATAACCTATTCATAGGTTCATGGTCCTTACGAACGTCAACCTACTTTATCAACATGACACAAAATTTCAAACAACTAAAAAATTGTTGGAGTTAAACTTCAAAACATAATAAAAGGGTTAACATGACCCTTAACAACTATAGATTAAGCACCTTAATCTATAGGTGATAAGACACCCAACTTCAAATTCATCTCCAAATTTTTAAACAGATACTTCCATCTCTATTTCTTCCCCATAAACAGAATCCACCATTCCTTCTGCATCCCCACCATCAACCCTGCCACATACTAGCTAGTAGCTAAACCCATTCCCACACCGAACTCTCGTTAGCATAATAACGACTTTGACGTGTACGCCGCCTTAGCAACACCCATATTTGAACCCTCGGATGTTCTACTAGAAATTAAACACTCTCTTTGGAGCCAAGTCATGACCATAGAATTTGAAGCACTCAAACGTAACAATACAGGACCCTTGTTCCACTTCCACCCACTTCTAATATTGTGGTTTCCAAATGGATTTTCCGCATTAAATATAATCTTGATGGTATTGTTGAGTGTCTAAAGGCTAAACTTTTTACCAAAGGTTTTACTCAACGTCCCGGTATTGATTATGTTGATACCTTTAGTCCTGTTATGAAACCCGTCACCTTACGACTTATTCTCTCCTTTGTCGTTTCCTATGGTTGGACCCTTCGCTAACTAGATATCAACAATGCATTTTTATAAGACAATCTTCATGAGGATGTGCATGGCTTAACCCAACAGTTTTATCGATCCTTAGCACCCCTCTTATGTTTGCAAACTCCATAAAGCAATCTGTGGCCTTCATCGATCCTTAGCACCCCTTTTATGTTTGCAAACTCCATAAATTAAGCAATCTGTGGCCTTCATCAAGCTTCTTGAGCTTGGTAAAATAAGCTTAAATCTTACCTTCTTTCTCAAAGTTTCAAATCCACAATTTCATATTCCTTTCTTTGTATACACAACTCACCATCTCTAATAGATTTGATATGTTTCCTAATGCTCTAATCTAACTCATACAGAAAGGCCACAATGTGATGTCTTATTGAACAACCTTTATGAGATGTTCAACAGGCAATTGATTGGGGGTAGACAAGCTCATGCTTACCTGTTTGAAGTTGATAAGGGAGTACTTAATAAAAAGGGTTGTTGTTATGCACAAGATGATTGCAAAAGCTGAAGGACCTTTAACACCGGCTACAGCCAAAATATTCTCATTTAGCAAAACAAAGGTTGCTGAATACAATGTCATCCTTGTTTATGTTAAGGATATTATTATCAAGAACCTGAATGCTTACACTCTTAACTCTATCATCACCTTTCTTGCTCTCAAATTCTCTCTTAAGAACCTTGGTCTTTTATCTTAATTCCTTGGGGTTGAAATCATTCCTCACCCTCATGGACTTTTTCTTTCACTAGCCAAATATACTCTTGACATACTTCAACAAACCAAACTGAGTTAGGGTATTTCAACACCCGTTACTTGTTCTGGCCCATTAACATGTGCCACTTCTTTTTCATCACCCACATTTTATAGAGCTACAGTTGGTGTCTTGCAATACTTGACTCTCACAAGACCCGACATTGCGTTTATGATGATGTGACTTTCTCAATTCATGCATGCTCCACCAACATTACACTGGGCAACTCTTAAAAGATTGCTTCGTCACTTACACGGCTCTATTCATCATGGATTTTTACTAAAAACGAATTCACCTCTACAACTTTATGCATTCACTGATGCAGAATTGTATGCTTATAAAGTTTAATGAGGTGGCCTTAGAATTCCTGTATCTTTTTAAAATTTTAATAACTTTTAATGAACAGTTATTTCTTTAAAATAAACAATAGAATAACATTTACTCTCTTTATAATATTTGCTACATAAACTTACTTTTTTTTAAATGTATGCTTATAAAGTCACGTAATTATACAAACATAGATTTACAACTATCAACATAACTTAAACAATTACAAATATTAGTTGCGTTATTCATAAACACATTTTAGTTCGAATGTAACACTTGAGTGAATATTTTCTTCTTGCATTATTTGATATGGACCAGACTAGCCCAACCCAATAGATGGAGCATTGATGGATTGGCCCGCCTGGAGGACAAGTTGTTACCAGAAAGTTGTTACCATATTTCATCCATGATTTTCATTTTCACATGTCTTTCCACTTTGCTTGAGTTTACGAGCTATACCTGTAGTTTTCACTATTTAAGTTTGAAGTTAATAAATAAAACGATTATGGAAGATTGCCCAAATCAAGTCCTTTACTTTCTGCAAAACATTACTTGTTTATTGCATTTTGTTACGTATTACGTTTATTGCATTTCGTTCACATCATAATTATACCAGTCATGACACGTTCTGGCCGCTTTTTACGCTTCCTGTTTTAAATCAATATGATAGTTTAAAAAAGAAATGTGAGTATCAAAAGATTAAGTGATGACTACGAGGATTTGTCCTAGTGGTTATTGGTGATGATGGGAGACTCGTAACTTTAAGATCACAAGTTCAATCCCTAAAGACCCCAGGTTAATTTTCATGGAAGTAGGTTAATTTTCTTTGGAATGAACTCAATTAGTAGACTTAGGCCAACTTTAACACTATTTGTGTTTCGTGATAAGGATGTCTTTTATCATTAGGTTTTTCAATAGCCGGGCTTTATTCATTAGCGTTTAAAAAAGATTAAGTGGTGTTGAGTCTGTTAGACAACTCCCCATGTGCACCACCCAGCAAATTAGGACCGTCAAACGTGGCTTACATATAGTCTTGTCGCACCAAAACTTCATATTACCCCCTCCAATTTTAATATGTATTCTAGTTGACCACAAATAACTTCAAAACAGTTCTATATCATATACCATCTCTTATGCATCATTTACAAATACTTTGGTAATGTAACATGATGTTCAATGGATGATTAACCGCGCGTTCATCGTCAATTTTGTCATTTTTATAAGGTAAAATACTTGACGTATTAAATATAGCATATAACAAACTTTAAGGACTAGACTTGTAACATGTGTATCAAAATATTAGTATTTTGTTGGAATGACATGGATAGAGGTTGCACTACATGTCTTAAGCTTTTTTTATGAATACCGAAAGCAACTTCAGGGAAAAAATAAATAAACATGACACAAAAGAATATTGTGTCATATATAATATTATGTTTTTAAAAGGGCTTTGATTGACAAGCTTTACAAAGGGGTATGGAACACAAATGAATGTTTGATGTTACATTTGTTACTGATTATTAATCTTGGAATCGAATTGAATTTTATCAAAAATTATAATTATTGATTTTGGAATGGAATTTTAATGACGGTGGTAGTTAGTGGTGGTGGGGTAAAATAGAGACGTAATATGTTAAACATATTAAGTCATACGAGTCGGGGACCAATTTAACACCTTTCGGGAGGAAAAACCGGAAAGGGTCATTTAAACAACATAATAGACAATTTATGATGCGGGAATGACGCAATCAAATGGCTCGCATCAAGTTAACTCTCCGTTAAAATGAGGGACGTAACATGATAATTTTAGCTAGTTCAGACACACAAAGTGCAAAACTGAAACTTTAAGGGCGTCATATGATTTTCAACCAAACCTCAGGGGTGTAAATTGCAGATTACTAAAATAATAAAAATAAATAAATAAATTAAAAGACGGTGAGATAAATCCTCATCTTTCTTTGGCACTATGAGAGTACCTTCTCTTTCTTACTTCCACTTCCAATTTCTTTTTTGTAATCAATCAACAATCATATATTATAATCACTATAGCCAAGATGAAGCCTAACCCATTTCATACATTTATTTTGTTACACCTCTTATTATGGCTTTCTCTTCTTCCCTTTGCAACCATCAGTTCCCACTCAAGGTATTGCTTCTCTTTTTTTTTATCCTTTATTTGCAATGAATTTGGTTAGTTTTGCTCTCATTTTAGTATGTATTCATCGGTTTCTGTCGGTTACATATGTTCTTGTCACTTTACCTTTTACATAACCATGATCTACTTGCAATTTCACAATCTGGGTATGATTCATTTTGGTTTATTCTGCACATTTGCCTCTGTTCATAATCATCCATATTTGTGACTGTGTTTCTGTGTCTGCAGATTCAATCATGCTCTCTTATTTGTTTTCCCCAATTAAATTGTTTATATTTATGTTCCAGTTTTAGTTAGTATCCATTGCCAATTTAGGGTTCATAGATATTGGACCTTATATTGGGAGGTTCAGATTTGTACAAGTTCTTTTAGGGGTCTACAAAATCAAAGTTTCAAAAACCGAAACCAAAACGTTCAAATTTGTATAACTCCAAGTTTGTATTTGGTTAAATGACCTGTTTTGGTCCAAAACAGGTCTAAACTGGAACCGGTTCCGATATCCTAGCAGTTTGTACAAGGTCTGAACCGGTTCCATTACTTTTCATGTTTTGGTTTTGGTCTGGGTTCGGTTAAAAGTTAAAACCTGACGAACCTACTTTTAACTTCTGCAACATCCATTTGAATGGATAACATGGTTTGATCTGAAATGCAAATCTAGAAGGTTAAAAAAGTTGAAATGTGATTAGGTTTGTTTTAGATTTCCGGCCTAATCTGCGGGTTTTCGTTTGTTTAGATTAACCGCTTAACGAGTGCTTCTAAACACTCGAAATCCATCTTCACTCTAAAAGGCGTGAACACGGAGTTATACGGTGTGCATAATGGATGCAAGATGACACATGAATGGAGTTTTACGGGAGGATCACGAGCTATACTAGTACCAAACCCGATAAGCTTCAATCTGCGTCAAAGGAGCTTATGGTTACACGCGTCATGTAAGTTTATAGTTTGAAAGCATAAGTTAATTGTTCTACTCAATGTGACTAAGCTATTGTGGGCGTAGGGTTCTCGAATCCACAGTTAGCCGGAGATGCTTTTACGTTAGGAACCGCTGCTGTTCTTCCATTCTACACCCTCATGGTTGCAGCTCCAAGAGCTGAATTGGTATAATTTTGTAATGTTGTACTACCAACTACACTCTCCTAACCCATTTATTTATTACACCTCGTTTACAACTTGATTATAGCCCATTCCTTTAGGTTTAGATAAATGGGTTGCACAATTTATGTGTTTTCGGGTTAGGGTTGATATCTTTAGCATTAATCATTAATTCATTATATAGATCGTGTTCGGGGTCATCAGTTCAACCTCCCAACCTAACACGATTGTCACTCCTAATTTCTATTGAAATTCTCTTATTTGTACCGAACTTTGTTGCAAGAAAACGACATTATTACAATAACAATATTGTGTATATCATGCAGACGAAAAAGTGTATGAGAAGTAACATACCATATGTCGTCCTCGGGGTTTTATACTCGTACCTTCTTTACCTCTCATGGACACCAGATACGATCCGACTAATGTTTGCAAGCAAATATTGGCTGCCAGAGGTCCGGTTACACATTATTACAATAATATACATCATATATGTGTGAGTGAGTGTTATAACTTTACAGATGATGTGTTTATTTGCAGCTTCCTGGTATCGCTAAGATGTTTTCAAACGAGATGACTTTAGCCTCGGCTTGGATCCACTTATTAGCCGTTGACCTCTTTGCTGCGAGGTAGCTACTAGCTCACTGCCATGTTTCTTGAACCTAATGCTAACACAAAGTGTTTTGGAAACAGACAGGTGTATGAGGACGGGTTGGAGAACGAGATCGAGACTCGGCATTCTGTTTCCCTTTGCCTCTTGTTCTGTCCAATTGGAATAGTCATTCATGCCATCACCAAGGCATTCATCACCACTTCTAGACAATCAAAAAACGATATTCAATGATGTTTTTGTTGACCACCTTAAACAAACATGTAGGCAAGTGTTCGTGTGTAGACCAGACCAGGTTTTATAGTTGTAATAATTGTTCATATTTTAATCTAATTGGTTATGGGTTTGATATCTGCATAAATGGTGTTTTACTGTGTACAAATTGAGCATTAGACCTCCAGGGGACGAGCAAACCGTTAGAAATGAAAATTGAACCAGACCATAACTAAAGGTTTGATTGCGGTCTGGTTTTACAGTTCAAACCGGTAGGACTTTCCATCAGGGTTGCAAACTCGCTAGGGCTCCAAAGTTGATCGACGGGAGAGTTGTAAGTACTCGTCAAAGTCAAAAGAGTACTCATGGAAATAAAGAATTGTAATGTTAAAAGTGTGACTTAGATAAATTGTATCGTCATACAAAGCTTAATCAATCATAAGGGCTAGTGTATTGTTTTTCAAGGTGTAGATAGTAGTGTTTTTTAATTAGAGGGTGAGAGTCTAATTCTTATGATAGATAAGGATAGCTAGAAGTTTTTGTAGGAATGGGAAGAAAACGAATGCTCTTTTAACTTGTGAAAATCTGATGTGACGGTTAACTAGGCATGTTTGTAACTGTATTTAGCTTTTTGTTTTGTTTTGTCTTCTAAGAAAGGTATAATCTAATACTATACAAGTCACATATCAAAATACTCATTATCCCGATACCCCTTTGCTTTTGACAATGTAATCATATGAAAAACTTGAGAAAAGAAGAAAAAAAGACAAGAAAAGCTCATCTTAACATAGAATTCAAGTTCTACAACCAAATATAACCAAAAACTGAGCGTTATCTGAGGTAAAATATTAAAATGCATCATCAAGTTCCAGCATTTCAAATGACAAAACAAAATTGAAACAAATAAATAACAAGTTCCACACTAGTGCTCATTTAGGCCTCTGTAATCGGATACTCGAACACAACATCTTTCCCGCAAAGCTTCTTGTAAACCCCTCCAAAAGTCTCCAGCTTGTACTCGGTGTCGTTTCTTGCCTTAGGGTCCAAGTATATCTACAACAAATGCAGAAAAAAGATTAACTTATATCAAAAAAAGAAACAGGATAAAAAAAACATTTACTGTACTCAAAGACTTACCTTGATGACTTTGGACCCATCGACCCTGTATCTGATCCGTTTTCCAACAATCTCAGCAGGATACACGATATCCTCCAGCATGGCATCATGCACAGCTGTTAGGGTACGATTGCGAGGCCTCTGAGCAGCTGAACCCTTCTTAGGTGGTGGGAGCATCCTTCTGGTTGCAATCAGAACCACATCCTGCCAAGATTGTTTTGCCAAATTTTTAATGTTTATATAAATAAATAAGATAGACCCGAATAAAACTCATATAACAGAAAAAGGTTACCTTGCCGCTGAACTTCTTCTCAAGCTCTCTCACGAGCTTGAGATGAATCTTGCGAAAAGCTTTCCTTAGTCTGTAGGGAACATGAATCACAACTGCCTTGCGGTTTCCAGAGACATCAATTTGGCTATAAAAATACATAAACATAAACCACTGTCACAACTATGCACTAAAACAATAAGATTAAAAGGCATCCGGAAACAGGCTTACACGGCACTGTTAATGAAAAGATCCTTCAAGTCACTCTTAAGGTCCTGGTTTGCATTCTCCAAGTCGAACAACGCCTACATAAATGTAAAAATAAACCTTTAAAGTTAAACCATAAAATGTAATGATTGTTAAGAGTTGAAAAAGGTGCAACTAAAAATTACCTGACCAACAGAGTCCTCAAATTCAGTGGGTTCAACATCCTTATCTTTCTGAATCTTCTTCCTTGAAGTATACATTTTGTAGGATCAAACTAATAAACAAAAAAAGCATTTCAATCAGTTACACTTAGAGACAAAAATGCAACAATCTAAACCATTCTGGTAGTCATATGCACAAATCTCTAGAGATCAAGTTACAATAGCAACACAGGTAATATAATTTCAAAATGTCATATAATTTGATGAACCTTGAAGCTCCAAAACTTCGAATCGGGATATGAGATGAAAAGCAAAAGCATAAATCGAAGAACATCGGCTAAAATCTCACAAAAACTTATCAACGAATCAGTTCCGTCAAAACTAAAAACAAGGAGGTGATAACGAATAAAGATCAAATCTAGGTTTTAAACATTTAATTAACTGTAACGAGCTTAATTAACACAACTATGAACAACGAAAATCCCAACTTTTTACAACGATATAGAGTAAACATTAGGTAAAACTGAAACGATTAATCTACATAGCCACTAGCAACAAGGTATGAAATCTGTAAAAAAAGGTACAGATTTGAAAACAAAAACAGAAACAAGGGAGGAAAAAGGACCTGCAATTGGGGATTCCGGCAGCTGTGGATGTGGCCTCTGATGCTGGGAATCGGCTGAGAGGAAGAAACTGAAAACCCTAACTCTATTATAAGGTTAGCTCACCATCAATAATTTGGGCTTTCGCTAAGAGAAGTGTAATTTGGGCTTTCGCTGAAAGAAGTGTAATTAGGCCTTGGAGTTTCGACGAATCAGCCCAATATACCGGTCCGATTTCATACTTCCATTTTTATGTAATGACAACTGACAAGATATAAGAGGTGAAAAAACCGAACCGGTTTCAAACCCAAAACCAAAACCTCGAACTGTCCAAACCAATCGGTTCTAACCGGTTTTCTCTTCTTAGCGTACGAACCTATTCGGAACCGGTTTGAGTAAAACCGGCTCCGAACCGGTTCGTACGCGTGCATTTTAAGATCGTTAATATAGCTGTTTTTAACGGCTATATAGCCGTTTGACACTCTTTTCCCCCATTTTTCCCCTACTTCTCTACCTCTTAAAAACACTCAAACACACTAACTTTTTCACTCCAGATGGCAAGTTCTATTGCTCAAATTAATGCCAACGTTGATGCTAGTGGGATTCGGTTCCACTTTCCAATGAAGAAGAACAACTTGACTTACAACAAGCAAAATCGAGCTACGGTGGCGTCAATGGAATAAACTCGAACATAAACGTTTAATCGACTTATCATTTCGTATTTTCATTTTAATACATCTATCTTTGTAACCTATCTATCTCGAACAACTTGTTTTTATAATGTTTTGAGTTTGAATTCGATAAAATGTATGTTTTATTAGTTTCTATAATGATTTTAAAAAAATTTACTAAGCGGAGGAACCGGTCCAAACCAGTTTTGGCCAAGAACCGGTTTGGGTGGTTCACATATATACCTTGGAAACCGTTTCTCAAACCGAACCGGTTCTTGCTCAAACCGTTTTTGACCCAAACCGGTGAAGTCAAAAACCGATTTCAAACCGAACCGGTTCTTGAATAAAACCGATATTTGCATCTCTCTCTCTCTCTCTCTCTCTCTCTCTATATATATATATATATATATATATATATATATAGGTTTAGGGTAAAATACATCCAGCAAAAACGCTACATCCATTGCGGATTCATCTGGGGCGTCCATCAAGATCATCCAACAGCCAGGATCTATGGTGTTTCCGCCTATGGCGTTTTTTTCCCCCACCGAAAACACCATAGGCGGAAACACCATAGATCCTGGCTGTTGGATGATCTTGATGGACGCCCCTAATGAATCCGCAATGGATGTAGCGTTTTTGCTGAATGTAGGATAACTCGACTCTATATATATATATATATATATATATATATATATATATATATAGAGAGAGAGAGAGAGAGAGACAGAGAGGAATGATATAATGAAAACCTCTCCGAGTTTGGAAAACCGTGAAAACCAAGCTAAAAAATTCGATTTTTGTTCCGATTTTTTTATGGTGATTCTCTAAGTTAAAAAAAAACCCTTTATGCAAAAAAAAAAACGCCTAGTAAAATCTTTTTAAAAATATATTTTAAAACCGAGGTTACATATGTAGGCGTTTATTTTTTTGCATAAAGGGGTTTTTTTAACTTAGAGAATCACCATAAAAAATCGGAACAAAAATCGAATTTTTTAGCTTGATTTTCACGGTTTTCCAAACTCGGAGAGGTTTTCATTATATTATGTTGAAATGAGTTGGTATTTATGAGTACTTAAAGGAGCTTATTATTTAAATAGATATAAATAAAATTAATATTTTATTTTATATAATAAATATCATTATGATTACTATTATTATCTATATAACAAATTGGTGACCCGTCTGCGCTTCGCAGCGAGCCACCCATTTACCGTCAGTTTAAATAAGAAACGTTTTAACGCGGCCGGTCAAAGTATAAAACTATAAAAAAAATTGTGGCCAAGCTCAGAAGCTCTAAAAGTATACTAAAAAACTAAATTAGAAAAGTTAAGGAGTATACAACGTAAAAATCTAAAATTTTGGTGGTCAAAGTGTAAAAGTATAATAATTATACTAAAAAAACAAAAGTAGAAAACTTAAAGTATTATATAAAACGTAAAAATCTAAAAGTTTTGTAATCAAAGTATAAAACTATAAAAAAATCGTCCCCAAACTTGAGAATATACTAAAAACGAAAATAGAAAAGTTAAAGGGTACAAAACGTAAAAGTCTAAAAGCTTCGTGATAAGAGTATAAAACTATATAAATATACTAAACTCTACTATTTGTTTTCAATTTCTAATATAATATTATAAATTCAGTAACTTGTGTGTTGTTGGTGGTGAAGTTGTTTATTGATACACGTTAATTAAATGAGTAGAAAAGGGTGGAATACTCAGCAGCCACTTCAGAGCTGAACCTGTGAGTGTTGAACCAAAACCTTTACACAAGCATGCCTCCTTTATATCAGGGGGCATGTAGATCACCTCCATTCTTTCCATATAGCCATGTGTTCCTCCGGATATGCTGTCGTACAGTTTCATACTGGGAGTTTGGAACCTCTTGGGTATTTCCACGCCACAAATCGGGGGAGCGAACCTTGAAAGTCGGTGACTCGATGGTGCTACTTCAGGGATAGGCTGAACTACCCCTAGCACACTCGAGATCATCTCCTTTAATTTCTTGAGTTCCTTGGCTACTGTTGGGCTTACACCTGCATCCTACACAGATTCGTTAGTATGGGCATTAAGGTTAGGAGTTTCAAGGATGTTACCAGTATCCTGGGTAGTTGTTTCCCTAGGATTCACACCAGAGTCCCTGAATGTAGACATCCTGGGCCTGTCGGCCAGGGTAGTATAAGCAGCAAGTGTGGATCTCGGTTCTATTACGTGAACGTCGTGTGCCAAGCTAGACCCATTTCCAAGGTTGTTGTATTGTAGCCTTCTGGCCTGGACAGGAGATACGGGTGTATGATCCGCCCTATTGATTTCTGACCTCAGCCTGGCTACCTCTCCATACATATCCTGGTTCACTTTCTGTTGTTGCTCCATATATTGTTGTACTTTTGCGAACATGGCAAGGAGTTCATCGTTGGAAGCCATTATTGGGATCTCTCCAGCACGTCCTGATCCTGTGATCCCTTGAGTGGTGGTTCTGCTAGTGTTGCGGTTCACATGATCGGTTGTTGTCAAGGTAACTCGTGGTGGTGGAGGAGGCAGCGCAGTGTTGGTTGTGGTATAAGTGCTCGCAGGGGTAGTCACATTCGAGGTACTCTGTGTTGCCATTTTTTTATAGATCTTTGTAAAAATCAAATTAAAGATAAATCTAGCAAGAGTTTGGAAAAATATTGACACCAATTGCCCCATGGTGGACGCCAAATTGTTTTGGTCAAAAATTAAACAAGTAAATTAAGTAACCAAATTAGTTTGTGAGGTATGGTGCCCTGGATGTAAGTTTTCAGAAATCAAGTTTGTAAGCAAAAATCCAAGGTTAGATGGAAATGTATGGAAACACAAACAATAACTTCCCTGAATGCAACCAAAGACAACAAGTTTTGAAAGGGGGAAAAGCCCTTAATCCTTAAATGTCTTCAAGGATTGCCGGCATAAAAAACCCCTTCGGCAACGATAACACACGTTGCCTATTTATTGCCAAGTTAAAGTATCGAGTACAAGTGTTTGCGGCTTGAAAGCTATGTGGTAGTGTGAATACAGGTGATCGAGAGAGTAAAAAATGAAGCCTATGCCGCGTATAAATACATGGATAACCTAACTAACATTCCGTGATTCCTGGGATCTTCTTTCAACCACTTATGGCCGTTATTTGACCGGGTTTAACGGCGGGTCTTCTTTTTCCACACGTGTTCTCGATCCTAACTAAGTCTAAGTGACCGTTATCTTCCTTTTGTTCCTGGCTTAAACACGTAGAATCAAAGAGAAATATTAGTAATGCTTACCTAGCATGCAGGATATCCATGCATGTTGGGGTTAGATAAATAAACAAATCCAGGACACATTGCATCCTGGGACAATAACTAAGTAAATTATAAGTAAACATCATGGGTCTGGTTACCGAAGACGCCTTCCCTGCATGTTCGACATCCAGGGGCATTAACCTGTCGGACATCATTAGTAAGAAACTAGGTCAAAATTCAGGGTATAACAAGGAAGAAATAGGAGCCATTGGAAGGAATGGGACATGGGTTTTAGTAGATCCTCCCAAAAGGTGTAAACCAATTGGGTTGAAATGGCTATACAAGGTAAAAAGATATGCAAAAGGTGATATAACAAAGTATAAGGCTAGATTAGTTGCTAAATGGTATGTGCACAAATTAGGCATAGATTATGAGGAAGTGTTTGCACCTGTTGCTAGGATAGAGACCATAAGACTTATATTAGCTTTGGCTGCTAGTAATGGATGGACTGTTTTCCACTTAAATGTCAAAGCAGCTTTTCTAAATGGTTATTTGCAGGAGGAAGTATACGTAAAACAGCCAGAGGGGTTTATAGGAAAAGGTAATGAAAACAAGGTGTACAAATTAGTAAAGGCCTTATATGGTCTGAAGCAAGCTCCTAGAGCTTGGAACATTTGTAACAGCCCAGACCCGTCGCAACCAATATATTGTCCGCTTTGGCAATCGGCATGCCCTCAGGCATCCGCCCCTCACGGTTTTAAAACGCGTCTTGGTGGGGGAGGTATCCACACCCTTATAAAGGAGTGTTTAGTTCACCTCCCCACCAATGTGAGATGTTACAGCATTAGGCTGAATGAGGTGCTCATAGAACTTGGTTTTAGGAAGTGTAAGCATGAATCTGCTGTATACATTAGGAACAAGAATGGGTCAAGTTTGATACTGCTGTATATGTGGATGACCTTCTTATTACTGGTAGTAGTCAAAGGGAAGTAGATGATTTTAAGAATCAAATGTGTAAAAGATTTGAGATGACAGATTTAGGAAAGCTTTGTTACTATCTTGGGATAGAGGTAAGGAAATCTGATCAGGGAATTGAATTAGGACAAGCAGCTTATGTTAAGAAACTGGTTCATTTTGGCTGGATTGGACGAGAGTCATGAAGCAAAAATTCCATGGATCCTGGAATTAAGTTGAACAAAGAAGAGGGAGGTGAGGTTGTGGAAGCTTCAAGGTTTAGAAAATTGGTTGGATCCCTAAGATACTTGACTCAAACCAGACCTGATATTACCTATGTTGTGAGTTATGTTAGCAGGTTTATGCAGGCTCCAAGAGAAGCACATCATAAGGCAGTTAAGCAAATCATCAGATATGTAAAAGGCACTATGAACTATGGGTTGTTTTATGAAAAAGGGCAAAATGGAAATAAGGAGGATCTGGTGGATTTAGTGATAGTAACCATGCTATGGATGCTGATGATGGGAGGAGCACTACAGGTCATGCATTCTTTTATTAAGGAGCATTAGGATCTTGGAGTTCTGTAACACCCGTATACAATTTAGTGTCAAACTTTAACGTTTAATGTTATAAAAACCGGTCCCAGAAATTTTTGTACAAGACCTATGATTTAACAATCATAAAACACCAACATTGCGGTTTAACATTTACAAAATATACCAATATTGAGTTTGACATTCTAAAGTGGTCATTGACTTATTATATAAGTTCTTTCCACCAAAACCCATGACGGGTAGCTCGTGCTTGATGTGATCGGCTTCACGTAGTCTTGATGAGCATCCCCCGGTAGGCCTTTCCTTTACCTGCAATTCACTCACTTTCAATAGTGAGTTTCTATTGCATAAACATGTATAAACATCATTAACAATGATAAATAACAAATAAATTCAGAAAAAGGGTTCCTAGGTGTATCGCCTAGATCTTCATTATTTCCAAGCGATACGCCTGGACTTTTAGGCGTATCGCCTTCCAAGTGTCTTGCTCCAAGCGATACGCTTGGAGCCATCTCTCCAGGGCTTTGGCCGATTTTGCCCAGTTTTATACTTAGATTATTTTGACAGTTTTTCACAAATTTTGGCACCTTCATCCAGGTTCTTAGGTAGGCCTGTGCAACCGGGAAAAACCGGCCCGGACCGGCCCGTGTAATGTACCGCGAAATCACTTATTTAATACCCGAGACCGGTCCGCTAAATTATCGGGCGGTTCCGGGTTTTTCTCGGCCGGTTTCCGGTTTGTGGGCGTGCCCGTCAAAGTTGCCCGCCAAACTATTTGAATGACACCTAAACATGAAAAACCGTTCTAAACCATGCAAACATACAAGTTCTAAACCAACTAAAATCAAAATACCCAACATTCAACCATTCAAAAACATTCCCAACATTCAAAAACATTAAAAACACCATTCAAAAACAATCCGACCATCCCAAAACATGAAAAACACCATTCCGAGCATTCTGAACATCCAATCTTCATTCCAATTTCATTGCCTCTATCTTCTCATTCACATCTAAAATCATTAAACGATTAGTAAAATATAAAACAATGGAAGACAGGAAGAGTGAAGAGTGAAGACGAACGTAAGTTGGACGTGCTTTGGAATGTGGATGGTGGAAACTGGAAACGTCGCTAACTTGGTGTAGGGTTTTTGGAATGGAGCGTGTTTTATGGAATATGGATGAAAAGAAATTTCAATTTTTTTAGGAATACGGATGGTCACCACACCAGGTCAATAGTATATCTATATAATTTTATTTTTATATTTAATGTTTTCACGGGTTTATGGGAAAACCGGTAATTTGGCGGGTTTATACCGGACCGGACCGGAGCCCACGAATAGGGTTTTTTGAAGACCGGAAACCGGACCGGGTGTCGTATTCACGGGCCGGGCCGGGTTTAAACCGGCCGGGTTTTGTTAATTTGGCGGTCAGACCGCAGATATGCACGGGCCTATTCTTAGGGGACTTCTCCCAGCCATTCCAGACTTTCAAAACATCATTCTAAACATGTTTATGAGGAAAAATACATACCTTTGTCATGGTTATGATACAATAACCAACCTCGGGTTCACCCGACCCATTTGACCCATTAAGGGATTTCCTTGTGGCAACCTAGAAAGTTATAATCCAGATTTGATCCACAACATATATTTTGCAATTTATTTCACATATGCAAGTAGTTAACATAACATGATTATATGCACACACCTTGATTGGTTTTTACACATCTATTATGGGTCAAGTTCTTTGCAATACTATATTATTTGTGTTTTTAGACCCAAGTCACATGATTACGTTCTTCATTAATCTACTTGCCATTGGATTGCATAACCATCGTAGTTAATGTCCAAATGACCCATTTAATTCATTTGACCCGTTAAGACGGGTTCTTGCCTTTGGTAATTCCCAACGGCTCATTTGACCGCTTTTAAGCAATGGGGATCTATGGTTCTCCAACCATTTACGATCCTTCTTTCTTTGTTACATGGCATGGATTCTATAAACCCATTTCTACTCATTGTAACTTATTATTCATATGTTGATCCATCCGAATCTTTCTTATGGTCAAATCTGGCCGTTTGGGAACCCCTTGGCGTTGAGGCTTCATGGTTCCTTGAACCATTCGTCACCCTTTTATTAAAACACATGGTTCATTTTATAAGTATGAACTACATGTTTTCATATCTAATACTTGTAACAATAACGATGTTACCCGACAATAAAGCACTTTCACATTTGTGGCTCCTTAGAGCCATTTAACCTACTTGACCCAATAACTTGGGCTTCAGCTAGTCATATAACCACTAGGCAATATTTTTGCATTCTAGTGTGTTTTTTATGGACCGTTTATGTATTTCAACCTAATATTTAAACACACACTTTACCCTGACAATTCAAGGTTTCCATTTAACTTTCTGGTAATCTACTTACTCTTATGTGGGTACCTTAATTAGTACATAACCATTCATTTCATGGTAGGAACATATATCATAGCACATTAGCTAACTTATAGGGTGTAAGTAATACTTACCTCGATTCGTCCTAAAGTCCTTTACCACTTCATCCGGTTGACCCATTTGATTCCAAGCTCAAAACCTAGATTTTTCAATGGTCAACATTTAAGTCATTAGTATTCCCTTTCATGACTTATCTAGCCATTTAGGCACTAACAATTTCCATATGCATATTCATCATATTTTATGTTCGAATTGAACCCATCACTTTGACTTATAAAGTCCAACCAACAATTTATATACTAACACATATAATTGCACTAATCACACATCATATAGGTCATATAATATGCCAATTTAAATTTCATGCATGTATAGAGCAAGTATAATCACAACTTCAATCTTAATTGATTTTAGAAGGTAATATTTGTGTGTAGACTTTTCCAGCTATGCTGATGTAATTGGCCATTTTGACAATCTTACTATTTTTTCCAGCATTCCATGTTTAAAGATGGAATGTAGTATACTGAAAGACCTTTCCAGGCATATATGGCACACCCTCTAACGATTTTTCTATGATTTTATACGATTTTTTCTAAAAACAGGACAACAACCATAATTTTTTCCCAAACAGCATGCTGGAAAATTTTGTGACTATATTAACGGGTCATTTTGACCCATTATACACCGGATTCAGTTTCCGGTGTTCAAATACCAAACATAGTATTCAGAACAAGCTTTTCAATCATATATTTTGCATCCTAAACGGACCTACGAGGGATCTTATACAACGCTTTCAAAACAGCCCCACAATTAGATTTTTATCATTTATACATGTCCATTTAACACATTATATAAGTATGGATTTCACATTAGTCCATATTCACATCTTTGGCACTTAATTTGTTTAATACATTAATGTCTCATGTTTAGCATTCATAAACATCCATTTGCTAATCACTAGCTCATTTGGACATTTCATCGAGCACTTGGTGTGCATCAACATGATATCATAATTTCAACCTACTTTGATTTAGGTTTAATTTCCATCACTTGCATATCAATGTTTTACAACAATGTTTCACCTTATCATGCATCAATTAACTAATATAAGTAAACAAACACATGAAATTTTAGTAATTAGCAACATGGAATCCAAAAACTTAACCCCCATGGCTTAAAATTCGTAGCCTAGAGTTCACCCCACAAAAACTTGAGGTTTTGGTCACAATTTCAAGCATTTACATGTCTAAAACATGTGTATATTATTATACAATCATCACAACATTAAATCACAGCCTTAAACATCCAATTTGCCATGGAATTTTCGAAATCTAGACATGCAAGTTTGTGAGCTTTACTTACCCTTTAACCTCCAGTAGTTTAGCTATGGTTAGAGCCTCAAGAATCTTGTATTTGATTAAAAAATTGCAGCCTAACTCCAACTAACTGAAGATTATGATTTCAAAGGCATGGGAGGGGAGACCTGCGACCTTGATGCTTCATACGCATCATCCTCTTATTTTTTTTTCTTTTATTTAATTTAGTTTCCCTAAATTACATCATAGGTCCTTCTAGGTCAATTTTTAGGTTATTTAATAACCTAAACTTTCATGTTTACATCATGAGTCCCCCACTTCTACCTAAATAATAGTTGGCACATAATATTAATGTACTCATAACTCGAATTCACGCTTAACGTGAATTTAACAGAATTTTCGTCATATTAGAATCGGGATGTTACAAGTTCATAAAAACAGAAGACTGTGGCCCTGTCATCTTGTGATGCAGAATTTATGGCAGCCACATCAGCAGCTTGCCAAGCTTTGTGGCTCTCAATGTTACTCAGTGAATTGGCAGATCAGGAGCTAAGAAAAGTGAAACTTTTGGTGGATAATAGATCTGCAATAGCCCTGATGAAAAATCCAATATTTCATGGAAGATCAAAACACATTAACTTGAGGTTTCACTTCATCCGAGAGTGCATAGAGAGAGAGCAGGTTGAAGTTGAGTTTATCAGTGGGAATTTGCAAAAGGCAGACATTCTTACTAAGGCTTTAATTAGAAACAAGTTTCCTGAAATGAGGAAATTGATAGGCACAAAAGAGTAGTTTTGTAGTTCTCATGGAAATGGGAATTGAACACACCATATACACAAATTCTTTGGATCCCTGGTATATGTTCCTAATGTTGAATTATCATGACTTGAGAATGATTTTACTACTGTGCAGACTGAAAGGAAAGATCAGAATTAGGGAGGAGTAATGTTGGTTAGTTAATACCCTATTAACTAATACTTTGGACTAAAATTATAATTCTGATTAAAGCTTGAGGGGTTGAGTTGTAAATTTCTTAAATGTTTGTTAGCGGGTAGTTAGTATAATAGCCGTTAAGTGTAGCTTATATATAGGTTTGCTACTGATCGAGTTTTGTAATCGTTTTTGTAATTCCTTTCAAAATTCAATAATAATAATCAGTTCCTTGTCAAATTTTGTTCATAATCTTCAGAGACCTCCTCCTTCACTTTCGTCTCATTGTACAAAGATGCATCAAATGGTTGTTTCGTTTTTAGAAGAACCGCAAAATCTATCTTCGTTGTTTAATATTTTTTATGTTCGGTAATTGTAGGTACTAAGAAGGATCCTTCACCGCGAGTACGTTGGTAGGCATTTCTTATATTTTCTATGATGATATTGTTTATTTAAAGCTGCCTGTATTCTTCCGCTTGGAATTTATCTTTAGGTTGTTTGATTCAAATAAAATCCGGAAGGACATGTCAAAACTTAAAGATGCAAGGAGTTTTATTTGCAGATTTGTACTCCATAATATCACCCACCAAATACAAAATTTAGGCTACAGCAGGAAGCAGTTACCTAGCCCAGCCCATTGCATCTCTTCATGGTGTTTATTGGTTTACTATTAGTGGTTACAGTAATATTGTTAGTTTGCTAATTTTGCTGATTGATTTTAAAGGTTAAGAAATATATGATACCCATGGATCTCGTCATATATTCGATTGACATGGTTGATTACAAAAGAAACCCCGGCCTCTAACATGAAGACTACAGGAACCAACAAGGCCTTCCCTTTCATTCTCAATAAATCGTCAACTAGAGAAGGAATGCAAAATTAATTATAATTATGAATATATAAGATAGAAAATAGTTTTATATATGAACATAAAATAATTAAAATATTTAATAAAGAATAAACGAGTCAAGCCTAATCAAGAATTTGAAACAAGCACAGCTCGAGTTTTCTTAATTAAAATATTTAATGAAGAATAAAATAAAGTAGTTGAAGTAAATATAATAAAATCTATATTGTTACCCTGTTTTAGAGATGTATGATTCAGTCCTTGGGACTAGAAAGACATTATAGACAAATGATAGAGATGTATGAACCTGTATTAGATTTAAAAATAAATAAACATAAAGGTCACGTGAACTTATTTGAGCGGACCCGGCCATAAACCACGGCCCAACCCGAATTACTAGATCTTCAATATATGTATAGTTTGGATTTACATGGGTCGGACCAAACCCGTTTGCTGGATTTGGAAATCTCTTACTGTGAAACTACACACTAAGGAGGCGTTTGGTTCATGGAATGTAATGGAACTGAAATTCTAAAGTTTTCCTTTTAAATTTATGCTTAGTTGGGTAACAAAGGAATTTAAAATGGAATGAAATCATTTAGTCAATAAAATTTAATAATATTTCAAGATACTTAATAATTATTTACTATAGAAATTTACATGGCTTCAAATTCCATTGATTAAAAGAATTCATTTCATTTTTAATTTGTCCATAACCCAATTAAACACAACTTTCAAAAATAAAACTTTACAATTCCAATTCATTACATTCTATGAACCAAACACCCCTAAGTATATTGACTTAACCAAACTGTATAACTGTAAAACCATTATTCTGTTAACATAAAATCGTTACCATTACAAAGGCATAATAACCATACATAGATGTACATAAACTATAACTGTCCCATCACCTTGCTATTCACTCCGGCTCTATACAAATGCAGCTCTGAATCCGTACTAACACAAACCTCAGTCCCTGCAGGCGCGAATAATGCAGCTCCTTCCGACACTCTATCTTCACTTGATGATGTCTGCATCGTTCCTTCCCCTGAAATAACCACAAAAACAGACGGGCCTGGAAGCGCAGGAAACACAACCGATGCACCTTGGTCAAGCAGACATTTGTCAACCTCAAATTCCTCAAAGGGCGGCGTGTATCTTCTGACATATTGGTTTAAAGGAACACCTTTCAAGATTTCAGGTAAGCCCTGCAATGATGTTGCACCAAAACCTAACATATAACATTTGACTGGACATACAAAAGTTTGTTATGTTGTCGGCTTTTGTGGTTACCTGTTTATATGTGAGCATGGAACAGAGGGTTTTAACATCCATGTATTTTGGAGTGAGGCCGGCACGGACCACGTTATCTGAAGCTGCCATGCACTCGATACACTCACCAGTCAAGTACGCATGTGGTTCGTTTGCTCCGATGTATAAACCGTCACCAGGTTCGAGTTTGACATGATTAAGGAGAAGGGCAGCTAACACCCCAACATCATTTGGGTACTGTTCTTCAAGCTTCAACACTAATTCTTCTTTACTAGTTAAATGCCTTATCTGAAAATGTAGAAATGGAACAGCAGTTTTGACAAACAGTCCTTGTGTGCTTTTCGATTTATAAGAAAGATGGTGAGGACATAGGTTATACCTCTTTTTCCCGGGTTAGACGATTGGTTAATCTGGATAGTGCTTTGGAAATCACCTCTCGGTCAACAGACATGAGTTTAGTGAATATAGACTGAAGAATTTGTTCTTCTTGGACCTCACCATTGAGTTCATGGACGGTTAAGATTTGGTCTTCAAACGCAATCACCAACCACTTCTTTGATCTCGGGAACAGTTTCAAGCACATCATCAAGCTCCTACAGTAAATCACAAGCTTATGAGTATGTTGTAAGTTATAAGACAACACACACACACACAAAAAATATTGACAGGCCAGGCTGGTTGGGTAGTGCCGCAATGGGTCAAAACAGGTTTGAGTTGAAAGTTGAAACAGGTTGTTTTAGTACCAATGAAAACTAGTTGGGTTGAACCTCATATGTTTTAGTCCATTTTTTACAACTAGTAATTATTTGCGTTAAATATGATTACAAAAACTATTCTTTTACAATAATAATAGAAACTTCCAAGTAGTATTTTCAATCTATTTTATTTGGCCCCTTCAATCTATTTGACCCGTTCATCAATCTGAACGGCTACCCTTTTAGCTAAATTTCTATATACGACTTTATCAACACTTGAGGCCATATATTTACCTCTGAACTAATAAACCCGCATAAGGCTTCAAACTCTGTTAAAGCGAGAGCCATTTCAGGCTTGTGATTTGCATCTTTATACACTTTTGGTTGCGACTTATGAAGGAGCCCTGCCAATTCCTTGTCTGGATGGGCCTGTATTGATAATGAACTGCCCACAGAAAGGACCTGATCCACAAACATATGAACCAAATAAGATACAAAGTCAATTCACTAAATGTAATGAAAAAAATATTAGTGAAATCAGTTTTATGTGAACCTTAATTAATTCACTAAACGTTTCAGTTAATTTGATAATGATTCAATGATACATTGGCCATTGCCAGCCAATGTTGAATGACATCATATTACACTTTATCGCGTTTACACGGCACTGAAAGACTAAATTAAACAAATCATCCAAATATAGAAACCACAATTCTACACGTATCGATTAGTAAGTATCCAGATCGATCAATCAAACGCGTTTCTTTGCATGTAAAGGAACTGTATCTACTTAAATCTTATCATTCCTTTATCAGATTATTAAACACCAAATCCACTGTCATTATCCATCATATTACTCAACAATCATGCAAAATCATACTAATGATGAACTGGAAATATTCTCATGAAGCATTTGAATAATTATCTATATCCACAACACCATTTTATACAATTCTAATTCCACATCTGCAAAAGCACCTTAACAATTTCATGTTCCTTTCGTAAAATTTGACTAAATTTCGCAACAATCAAACATTATAATCACAAAAACACCAGCGAGAATTCTGAGATGAACACAAATTACCTTGAGCAAGAACGGAAGATCAATTCCCCATCTATCGACAACAAAATCACCCAAAACCTTAGGGTTCTGCAGAATCCACGACTTCAAACTCAAATTAGCATCCCCGTGGACAAACGAGGGCCCGGAAACATGAGTCCCCATCCAAAACTCAGCATAATGCTTCTTCTCGTCAATTTGAGCCCCAGAATTCTTCTCAAACAGCCTGGAGACTCGCGAATCGTGTCCAATTCGGCCCCAATCGTAGTTCTGAACGGAACATTTGAGTTTCACAAGCGGCGGTTCGTGGTTGCCGCCGTTAACCTCCATGAGAGATTGAGATTGAGATTGGTGATGAAGAATGAATGAGATGAGGGGAGGGGAGTAACCGCTTTTTAAAGGGGAGTAGAGAGAGGGAAAAGTGAAACTAACAATGACGGTGGCATTTTGCAGTTTCAAGTCATCGGTTTTCTTGGGAATGCCAAACAGATTTGCATTGAACGACGACTCATCTACAAGTTTTCAGATATTTACACAACTCGTCCCTAGGCTTTTAAACAGCCCCCAAAGCCCCCACAGAGTTTTACGGTTTTGACAAAATTAAATCAATAATTCAATATGATATAATAAGGGTGAGTTTAATAATATAAGATGAATTTTAAGTAGACAAGTACGATAACCAACCACAGGGGCGGACCCGAGTCAGGGCCCAGGGTAGCGCCCGCTACCCCTGAACTTTTACCCCGACGTGCAAATTTTTTTTTTTATAGGTTTTTGGTTTTTCGCGACCCCTGAAACGAATTTTTCGCGAACCGTGGAAGAAATTTTATGGCTTTTACTTAAAAATATGATCAAAAGCCTCTTAAAAATATGATTAAAAGCCCGTTAACTACCTACAAAAAAATTTCGGTGGCGCTGTCCCCGAACCCCCGTTAGTCCCCGCTACCCCTGATATTCTTTCCTGGATCCGCCACTGACCAACCATATAACCACTTTTATGTAAGGGATATATAGTATAGTTGAAAAACAAAATTCAAAAATAAACATTTTTTTATATAAAAATAGAATGAGACTAGGTCCTTAATTTAAGATTTTTTTAGGATGCACAGTATAGTAATTCAAATATATAACCCTATATAGGGTGTGGTTAAGAAAATCATGGTAGCGACAAAAGAACAAATATCAATAATAATAGTAGTAAACCGCCCTTGACAGGCTATGAGTAAAGTATAGTATTAATAAATAAAAGAACGAACACTCAAGAAATAATAGCACAAATCCCCCTACACAACATATATGCTCCCTTAAACACCATTCCATGAGTTATGATAAAGCAAACATAAGTGTGAGAAAAGCTAACACCCTAAGACAAAGCTAAGAAGTAATACTACACGTCCCCCAAAATCTATAACATTTATAAAACGTCTTTAAAAACTCATATCCTTTATCATGTTCTTGGAAAAGTTTAAACTCCGATGTCAAGCTCAAATCGTGTAATTCAAATATCATCAACCCCCCCCTCCCCCCTTCCCCCCTCCCCCCCCCCCCCCCCTCCCCCCCTCTCTCACCCTTCACCACAACTCTCATCTGAAATGTGTTAAAACTTGAAAAATATCATCTGAAAAGGCAAAACTATCCTCATGTGCTATTTGCATGACAACAATTTAACAGATTGGCTAACATTTGTTAGCACTAGGGACGAATACATTTAAAAATGCAAACTTCTGTATTTAATACATGGGTCATTTGCATATTCTAAGATGAGTAATAACATATTTCTCCAGGTTAGAAAATCAATTACATATTTTCCCTTTCTAAGATGATTAATTACATATTTCTCCAAACCAAAAATCAACTATATAGTTCCACTTCCTAATACATATATATAACATATTTATTTATTTTATTAAAGTTAACTGATCGAATACTATTTTATCCTTATTTTTACTAAGTGATTTTTTACATATTTCCTCTTTGAAAGACATAGGTGTGTAAACGGGTCAAGCTGGGCCGTGAGCTACTCAGAATCGAATCGGTAAAAGTCTTGAACGGGCTAATCCTAAATGAGTGTGATCCCTGAAACATGGCTAGTTTAATAAAGAAGCTCGGGCCATATTACAAAGCTCGAACTCGAGTTTGTTAAGGCTCGACTCGTTTAAGCTTTATATCGATATGATCCTGGGTAGCTTACAAGCCGGATTGACTCGTTTACGCACGGAGATCTTAGTAAAGGAAAATATGTAAAAAGATCTTTAGTAAAAATAAAAGTAAAATGGTCATTCATTAAATTAGTTTTAATAAAATTGATAAATATGTAATATATATTTTAGAAATGAGAAATATGTAATTGATTTTTTAATTTGAAAGAAATATAAATTAATCATCTTATGAACGAATAAAATATGTAATTGATATTTTTACTTAGAAAAAAATATATAATTAGCCTTAGAAAGGGGAAATATGTACCTTAATTGGCTCAATACAAAAAACCAGTTTAACAAAAGTGATATTTCCTTATTAACTATTGTAAACTTTTCTTCTCGTATTATAAAATTTTAAAATCTGAGACCACGAGTTCAAAAGATAAGGGCTACTATATTAATAACTACAAACATGAAGGGAGCTTACTGAAATTTGGGAAGACCTCGTTGGTGGCATGGCTTGTGACGTGCGCGACCATAAATATAGCGGCGGGTCGGTGGCTAGTGGTGGTGGTGGGATGGCACATTCTAACGCCGTGAGAACTTGCCGTTGAAACAAACGGTTGGCCCCACCATATGGAAGTTGAATGCTATTGGGCCTACCCGTGGCCCACTTCTTACCGTACATATTTTACGTGGATTTGTGATCGGATTAGTGCTTACGTGGCAAAAGAGAGTATTTTTCTATTTTTTTAATTCATATTTCGTGAGTCTTTTATTATAGGCCAACAAAATCAATCGATATTAAAATATATTTATAAAAAACTTATAGATTAAAAAATATTGGGGTCTGACTTGTTTTTTAATTACTATTTTTTAATTACCTTTTGATAGATTTGAAGTTTTGAACTGTGGTATACGTTAAAAGGTTTTGACTCTTTATCATCGGCCCGGAGGCCAATTGGAAAAAAAAATGCATTCTAGAATCGACACCGGGTTATAGCGTTTTTCAATTAATAAATACTTTTAAGATCATACGTCTGTTTATTTTAGTAAATATGAGTTATTTGATAATAAGTCCGGATCTTATACTGTGGATTATGTACATGTTTATTTCTTTGTTTATATATTTGAGTTAATCTATAAAATATACAAACTAAGAGTGTTCCGACAATAAGTTTTATGGGTTAGCTTATCCGTAATGGTTATCAATCACTTTTTCAACTTCACATTATTTTTTTATCAACGTTACATCATCATCTTTCACATTATTTTTAGTTTTCTTTAGGGTATTAAATATGGTCTGACCACACTCCGTGGGGTCTCCTCCGCCGCACCTCCAGTCTAGTGTTCCCGCACTTGACTACACCTCCGCGTCATCCCTTCCCCACACTTTATCCTCTTCTTCCTTCTTTTCCTCATTTTGTGGCCACCAACCACCGCACGATCTCCTTCTCCAGTACACCGCGACAAGACCATTACTAACATTCTTAATATTACCTCCACTGTATATTTTTTTTCAACTCCACATTTTTATTTTTACATCTATTTAATTTTTCTTTATACTTAATTTAAAACTCTATATTAAAGAAAATAAAACAATAAAACTAAAAAGATAACATTAATAAAACTAATAAAAAGTTACATTAAATGATAACATTAAATAAAAAATAACACTAAAAAAAAGATTAAACATTAAAACTAACAAACATCATTTATATTTTCTCATAAGTCTCGCTCTTATTTTTCTGTCAGCAACATGTCCTCGCTTTCTAGAGGGGTGGTCGATTTACATATCGCTTCCAGTTTTCTACAAATCAGTTTCCTTTTTTCCGATTCTTTGTTTTTTTAATCGGAATCGTTCTAATTGTATGTCATTAAACCTATCGAACCTACCCTTTAATATTTTTACTCATGCTAGTTTGGTTCGTTGGCTCGATGATGCATGCCGTTTTCCTTTGTTTTTCTCGGGCGATCCTGGGGGGCTTCGTCGAATTTCGAGTCGTTGAGATTGAAATGGGTTGCTCGTGCATCCGAAACACCCGTACTATAATCATTTGACTTAAGTGTCTTTGATCCATTTGAGATAACTCCTTTAAAAACTTAAACTTGTCACCACATTAGAGAATGCCCCCACCCAATTGGTGTTTTGCCAACTTCAAAATATCACTTTGAGCCTTTCTTTTTTTATTGACTATATTGTTGTAAATACAGTTACATTTCATTATCTTGGCATTAGTTGAAGTTAGTTGATGCCTCGTACAATAATCACAAGTAGGATTCATTTGTTAATGACATCTTGTTGTAATTGCCGTCCAAAAATGATCAAACGTTTGACATTTCCTAAAAATGTCAAACACTTAGACACTTTATAAATATTAATTATTAATACTAATAAAGCAATAAAATTTGTGCCACATGTCTCATTTATAAAGGGTCCACATCACTATCGTCACATGTCAAGCTCACATTGAATTACCAATTTAGTAAATAATCAATTAAGATTAGTTACCAATTTTGTCAACTAAATTTTTATTTTAAAATTATGATAAAATTAATTTAGTCAATAATTTTAGTTTTTTTTTAAAGTAATAAACAACTTGTCAAACATAATAAATTTCTTAAATGTATTAAATTATTGTTTAATATATTATAAGAATTTTATATTTAATCATAATTTTCAAATTTCTTGATTATTATTTTTTTTCTTTGTATTTATCTAATATTATAAATTTTATATTGAGCTCGTATAGTACACGTGTTACTAACCTAGTATAAAATATAAACATTACAAAAAAAAAAAAAAAAAAAAAACCTTTTCATGAGTCCTTGGAAAGTTTGACCCAACAACGAGTCAAAGCAAGTTCCTTTTCGGGTTATCGTGGTTTAGTGCATGTGGGACCACTAGGTTGGAGGTTTAATGTTTGACCTTTAGACTTTCGTGTAGTCTTCTTTTTTGAAGTCTTATTGCTTGGGGGTCGGATATTGGTTTGGGCTAAGTTTCTTGAACTAACTTGACTTCGGACTGTGAGTTGTTATAGAGATAGTTGGGTTGTGACTTTTATAGGTTCCACCCACCTAATTGTGGAGCAACAAAGAATTCCTAATCAACGGTATAAGGAATGTAACCAGGCAATTGAAAGATATTTGGTTGGGTGCTCAGGTTATTTGGTAAAAGGCCGAAAAAACAAAGAGTGAGAAGCGTTGTGACATCCGTGTATTTTCTATATTTGTAACCCGGCCCGTTTCAGTTATCCATGTAATTTCAATCTTTATTCAAGCAAATTATGAAATTCTATTTTTACCCTCGTTTTATTATATATATTTATATATATGTATGCATGTTAAGGTAATACCCGAGTCAACTCAACACGAAACCAATGGTGATAATATTTGACAACTCCAATACTATACATTAATAGTGATAAAATACTAAAGATTATAAAAAAAATATTATTTTTATAATTTTATTCATCGATTTTTTTTATAAATAAAATATTTCAATTATTAAACTTATACCAAAGGATTACCAAGAACTACCAAAGGATTACCAAGAACTACCAAAAGATTAACAAGAACTACCAAGGATTACCAAGAACTACCAAAGTATTACCAAGAACTACCAAAGGATTACCAAGAACTACCAAAGGATTACCAAGGACTGCCAAGGATTACCAAGGGCTAAAATTTCGTATATAAATACGGCATGCTTTAACCAAAAATAAATACACTCAAACTCATTTCTTACTCCCATAAACTCTCGTAAGCTGCTCACCCGACTCTTTCACCTTGTTGTCTTGATATCGCTAAGATATATCAACTTGTCCATCATTTCCCACGACAGAAAGAAACCCAAACCCACTTTTAATCTTCCAACCATATAATCAAATATCGAGTCTCAAGTTCCCATCAACCGCATTCGCAGATTTACGGGTGGACTCAACGTTTCTACTACACTTCCTTCTCCTTGCTTGCCTTACGTGAGTAATAATTCATTACTATTTTTATGATGTTGTTTTGAACTAGTCGAGCCTTCGGGGTTAACTACAACTTCTAAAGAAAAATACTAATCTTATATATTTTATACTCCTCAAATATAAGCACATCGTGTGTTAATCATAAATTAAATTTGCTATAGTAAATTTATATTCATAGTTTTATTTTATTTGCATAAAACATTAATGAAATTCTATTATATTAAAACGTGTCTCAAATTTATTTATTATACTTACTTCAATTATATTAAATATTTGATCTTACGGATCTTCGTTATGTCCGTTAAGACTCTAATATTTGTAACGTTAATAAAGTACATGTTATAAACTAAGTTGGTACTTTGACTTATAAAAGCCAAATGTTTTTATATATTTTGTATAAACTAAATAAACAACTGAGTTGGAAAATATCATTCATACAACTCACTCGAAATATAACTCGTAAATCTAGAGCACGTTTACTTGAATAATCAAATACACTTATATTTATTTTCGTAGAATAAATATACATATATCAAACACAAATAATATATCACCAACGGTTAAACGAGTTAA
>JBCNJP010000007.1:3118068-3142820 GCA_039602395.1 Deinandra increscens subsp. villosa
TATATCCTGCTAAACTCCTCAAACTCCGTCGTCTTTCCACGAGCGGTGTAGAAGTCAAAAAACCACAGCCAGTGACTAAAGCGATAAACAAGTTCCTTGGTGTAATCGGTCACAAAGGTGCTCGTATTCGGTGTTTCCAGGCTAGAATTTGGGTTTAAGATTGTTAGTCTAGTTGATACAACTATTCACCTTTTAATTTTATAGATATTCATCATAAATAGAAGCGTATCAAGTTCATACCTGTTATCGATACAAGTTTTATTAAAATGTTACAGTTATCGATACAAGTTTTATTAAATAAATATCTATCAAACCAATTATCCTTTAACATTAGTTAATAATATCTCAAAAATATAGTAAAAAATAAGCCAACCAAAGCAGCAACTTATTGCTTTAACAATAATTATAATCTCCGGTTGAAAATTGTGAAACTTCCACTTTTAAGTAATCCGTATGAAATTAGAACGGATATGCATTCTTTACATGTTCCGGGTGAAAGCTAAGTTTTTTTAGAACTCTGAACTATAATATAAACTATATATATTATAACCATTTTATAGTAAAACTGGTTATTTAGAATTTCCCAGCTCAAGTTTTAATCTGAACTATTATATAGCAATACGGCCAGCTCAAGTTTTAATCTGACCTATTATATAGCAAATATAAATTATAACCATTTTATAGTAAAACTTCAGGATTTTTAGAACTCTGACCTATTATATAAACTATATACAGCAATAAGGCCTAAAGAACAACGATTTATATAAACTATATGATAACAATTATTTAGAACAATATTTTATAAAAAGTATATATAAAACAAATTAAAGTCGATAATTGTAACTTAACAGGCCATAGCAGAAACCCATAACATTTGGGAAGGCCCAAAGTTTATTTAATAGTAAACGATAATGATATTTTGAATTATTTTGAAATTTAAAGCGGACCATATCCACTTGCCCGGCTAGCTGGCTTATTAACTCCGGCTAAAAACTGGCAAGGCTAAGTATTAGCCGACCGTATTTAAATCGGATGTACAATGAAACGTGGCAGCCTCGGGTGCTACGGATGAAATCCAGCTAAAATTGGACTGTAAGCAAAACCTACGGCTGAATATTAGAGAGAACAAAATATATGTTAAGTTCTTATTGGCGATCAGAAAGTTCAAAGATTGGGAGGTGGGCCCGTGTTGTTGCCTTATTGTCAGTCGAGTACACGTGTAGACCTCCCATTGTAGGATTCAGCAAGTTTTTAGACGGAATTGGTGATTTGTCTGCTTCGCATTCTTGGGATTGGTGAGTGTCAGTTTGGAGAATTCGAATTCAAAGGGTCAAAACTGTAGTTTCAAAGTCAACAATGGTCATTTTCGTGTTTTTCCCTAAGTTTTTTCAGCAGCTCACGTCTTTCACCATCCAAAGTACTAGAAATAACACCCGAATCAACAATATGAGATTGCATAAGAATTTACCGGTTTTAAAATTGACAACTTGATAGTAGAGTGATGATCTTCCAATTTTTTAAAAAGTATAATATTATGATTTTAACCGTTACAAAAAGAATTTACACCAAATAAGCTCGAAAAACATGCATGTTTTAAATAATTAGTCCCAAACAACAAAGGAGCAAATGTTAACAACGGTTTTAATATAATTGGTGTAAACTTCCTAGTAAACTACACACACATAGTTGTTGAGTTATCATTATAAACATATTGTTACAACGAAGCCGTATTAAATTCAATAACTCTTGGGTAATCTCTCTTCGACTCTTCCCACAAATTTTCTTGGATGTGGACCCACTATTGACCAGTCAACATGTAAATAGTTAGGTTTGAGTTTAACGAGGCTTTTACCAAATGGGTGTGATTGATAGAAATATTTACAAAAATGTGTACTCTAAAAAATATTTATCAAAATAGGTTCAAACTAAATTTGTCTTTTATTTTTCTTAAAAAAAAAAGATACGCCTCTTTTTCTCTGGAAACCAAACGACGATCAAACAAAAAACCCTCATCCACCAAGATCATCTTCCATATTCTAAGATTAATTTTGCACGGCTTGCTCTTGCTCTTCAGATCGTCATTCAAGTTTGATTTCATTCAGTTCCATTATCGTTTAATCGTCTTCAGCTCGTCATTCAGGTTTGTTCTTCATAATCGTTGTACAATTTTGTTCTTCTCAATCGTCAAAAGCATTGATCTGATTTAGGATTAGTAATTCTTTTATCATCGTATCAACTGAATAGTTGATACGAACCACAACGTGTTTGATTATCGATTGAAAAATAAACACTTTGAAATTCAAAAGGTGAAAGCATTTTAAACAAATTGATCATGGAATATACTACAATAAAAGTTTTCTTTTTTCTTTCAAGATTATGTCGGTCAAAAGTGAATGTTTGGAATCTTTATAAGTTGGGGTACGCAAATTATTTCAGTCAAGGTTATTAGTAATCCTTTCATTATTGTATCAGATTAATGGACCATCTCAACGCAATATATGAGATGATTCAGAAGGAAGATTTTAACCAAATATCTCAGATTGCTGTAGTGAACAATGAGGTCGTAAATTATGTTTTAGAAGATGTATTTGGAGAAGAAATCGGTATGGATGATTAATTAGATGATGATGGAATTGAAGATGAACTAATGTGGGAGATGAAACTAATATGGATGATGAAACTAATGTGGATGTGGATGCCGTTCGAAAAAAAAATGTGGATGTGGATGCTCTTTTGGAGAATTACTTCCAAATTCGGAATTAAAACGAGATAAGAAGGGTTGTGCTCGTTCAATAAGGTTACGGAATGGAATGGACATTAAAGAGGGGGAAAAGGCAAATCAATGCGGAATTTGCAAACAGCGCAGTCATAATCGAGTAACATGTCCATCTAAGCCTTAAAGAATGGATGCTTAAGTTGGTTGAGTTATTTCAGTATTTTTCTTTTATTATGTATTTGTCGTTGAAATCGTTAGCGGATCGACTTTATTTTGATACTTTTATTTTTGTTTGATAATTGAACCGCCAAGTTTTGATGTTTGTTTAGTAATTCTATGTTGTTGTTTTTTTTCTATTTTTATAGTTCATTCGTATACTAGTCTTTAAAACCCGTGTATCGCACGGCTGGATTTAAAATTGATGATATAATTTGTAAACATAATAAAAGTTGTAATAAATTTTTCTATAATCATAAGCAATTATAATCCTAAAAAATGAGATATCAAATGGGAAAGGTGAAATTACAATTACATGGTTACAAATATCTATAATCAAAAGAAATCAAAGAAACCAATGTATTAGGGACTATGACTTTATATAACTGCAAGGTTGATACAGTTTTACAAATCTATCCAACTATCCACCTCCAAACTCCACCGAACTTTCGGTTTGGCTAGTTTCTATACCATCCTCAAAGCATCACATGTCAAATGTTGTTAATTAATCAAAGAGATCCAAACCTGCAAATATAAAATCAAATTAACTCATCAAACAATAGATACATTATCAGAACATGATTGTATCAATTGTTTATATTTTCACATTGTTTGTGTCTATTGTGTGGGAGAGATTATGATGAAATGTATACTTGGTTGAAACATAAACACTTAATCCATGGCTCTTTCCATCCTCAAAGTTTCTTCATACATGCAAATCATTTCTAGCTTTAATCACACTATGAATACAATCTAGAAGCCATCAGCATATTACGCAATGCAGGTTCATGTAGCCAAAATTTATTTTTTTAAACAAAAGAAACAGTATGTATGCATACAAATGTACACATACCCAATATACCCTATATAGTAATAGCTCTTTTAAGCTCATTCTAAAGTCACCTTTTTAGATAATATAACTACGCTATTACACTAACAAATTATATTTCACAAAAAAATCTATGATGTAATTCAAAAACCAACAACAAAGCGAAACCGTTTCAATTTGTAAAATTTATAAAGATTAGTGTAAATTGTTTCGAGTAAAACCTCTATATTATGTAATCAAATACCATAAATAATTATTAATATCTTATTCCATTGACTGGCTGATCTTTTATCCTATTAGTTACCAATTTGGTCTCATTACTTTGACATCTCCAGTTCTTTTAGCCATTGATGTCATGGTACACCAAAGCGCACAATCACTTTTCTTTATGTTGTTAGAATATTCCAGATAAATAAATCTTTTGAATTTTTAAAAGTTATGCATGACACAAATCAGATCAAAGTAATATGAAAACATGCCTTTCCTTTGTTTAGCACAAATTTGAGGTTAGAGGCAGACCTCACACCTCCATCTGAACCTGAACCTGTAGATTATGTTTGCATTCAAAAGTTCTGTCAAATAGTTGATTGAAAAAAAATTGGGTCTTTCAAAATATAACTTCATAGCTGGAACATTCACTCTGTAACTCTGCTTACCTAAGCAATGACCTGTAATTCTAAATAGGTTACCATAGGAGAATGTTTAACATGCTACTAAAACGGATAAAAAGTAAAGGAAATAGAGTGAACAACAGCTAGTCTATGGTGAAATTGGCTTTAGTTATATTAAGCTTACATTTCAAATCAGGTTTTATGGTTTGAACCTTACATCTGCTTTACTGAACAATGACATTCATTTCTCGACTGCTTTGAAGAAAACCAAATTAAAGCTTTCAAAATTTTGAAAATTTATTAATAATATAAAGTAGCAAGTATTGAGTCAAAAACATAACAACTAAATAGAATAATGTAACTACCCTTTTCATGTAATACCACGTGTTTTCCACATCAATTGTAATTTATAAATGAAAGGATATATACTAACCTTTAAATAGCAACTCCTACAAACTAATAATACCAACAACAGCTTCAAATACATAATCAGAAATAAGAAACAGTAAGAATTTGAGTGTTCCTAATTTATATAAAACTTTATTAATTTATTGTGGTGTGCTGCTTTAATCAATTTTCCTATGTACCTAAAATGTGTTCATATGAACTTTGTAGAAATATTATTCTAACCTGGTAGTTTGTCAAAATCTATCAATATTATTCCTAACGGTGCATGAAAGTACGATATAACAGAAAGCGAGCTGACCTTTTATGACTATTGGATTCAAATTTGGTTCTTGCAACAATCAATATCACATCTGCAGCTATTCCTGTTATTGATAAATAAACTTAAGGATAATGTATTGACATGGGAATTAAGCAGCTTCTGCTGAGTATGTAGCCTGAAATGAGTTAGAACACAATACCGATGGCAATTGTATTTGAATCTTTGAATCCGAGGCCCCTGACTTTGACTACCTTTTCATTCACATAATTCTGATCACCTCCATCTATAATAAAATCAAGTTTCTCAAACTAAATGGAAACATCTTTCACTTTTGCATTTAAAATGCCTTCATCACATACTTCAGTTCCTTCCCCAACATCATCTTTTGTGTTCTCAAATTAAATGCTTGACTTATATGATGTTTTTATAGAACTAAAACCTGTATAATTTTACAACAGAGGGTTATAGTGGTTTAATTTTAGGACAGATAACAGAAAACATGTATACAAAATATGAAAAAACGTAGTCAAGAACATGGTTACTTAAACTTCTACTTGCATTTATAAGTTCTAAAATATAGGTTACTTCTCACCTTAGTTCAGATTTATATCTATACAATTGGGGCTCATCTTTGTTTGAACTAATAGAGCAAAAATGATTCAATCTTTATAGAATTAATATTTAGTAGCCGATTCCGTAACATATTGCGTGAATAAAAAATTAGGGTTGTCGATTTGATTTAAAACTATGAAAACGAACTTGATAATTAATCCAAAATTAGGGTTTATCGATTTTATTAACTAATTGATGAAACTAAAATGCGTCTTAATAAATGAAAGACATACCTTGAATCATCAAAGCTTGCGAGCGAGAGGGAAACGATGGTTATGATAATGAACAACGATGGTGGTGATGATAAAGAATAAGTTGCGCCTGAAAGAAGCAAAAACATTCCTTCAAGAAGCTTGATGATGAAGAAGTGATGGAACAAATCTAGCGTAGAAGAAAACAAAACTGAGAGATCCTTAGGGTTGAACACGATGATACAACCAAAGTTAGGGTAAATAGTTAGGTTGAATGAGCACGAACGGATCCTTATAACCCAACAATGATACGATTTCATACCTTGGATGAAGTATAGATTCGATTCCGATCATGATCCTTCTTAGGTTGAAGATCGACTCCAGAGAGAGAGAGCGTCGATTGACTTGATCAGATGATCCTTCTTAGGTTGAAGATCCGACCTACTTGGATCCGCGTGTTATATAAGATAATCCCAGCGTGATATATTTTTTTTCTCTTAATTGGTGAAAAGTGAGGCATTACAGTAACTCAAAGAAAGGTTGTGGTGATGCCACCTTGTTGATCGAATCCTGAATCGTTAGATAATGAGCAGATAATATATATATATATATAAAAGATTACATGTTGTCATCTGGTTGAGATCAGCAGCAGTAAGGTTGTTCATCCTGTTAGTAGCCTTGGTTCCCCTTTAGGGTGTTTGCTATTGATGGTGGTAAATTCGTGAGGGTTCACGAATTAGAGAGAGAGAGCAGAGATAAGAGGTCGAAATTATGAGAGGTGATTAACATCTAATCTCTCCAATAAGGCTCTATTTATACACCCAAGGGGAAACCCTAGTCTATCCAATAAGGGCAATTACCTCCATCAAATAATGCCAGATAAGGTTAGATATGTAATTGATTATTTAAGATAAATGATTAAAGGACATAATAAGATTTATATATATATATATATATATATATATATATATCCGAAAATATATATTTAGATATATATATATATATCAATTACGTCTTACACACCTCACCTGAAAATCTTTTTGTTTATTAGAATAGATAATATGTTTTTGTAATCAATATGCCGTTAAACAAAAAAACAAAAAGAACGTAAAAAGGAAATAAAAACACATTTTTATGATATGAATCTAGGATTTTATGTGAATTGTATGTTTTTCACTTTATTTATATGGGACTGCGTATATATACATAAAAGAAAGTAAAAAAGGAAACTTAAAAATAATAAAAGTGGAGAAAATAAAACAGAAGCTAAAAAATATAAAAATGGATAAAAATGATAAATTAGTTAATAATAAAAAATTAAATATAATAACACCCATTTAAATAAATTTTTATGAAGAATAAACTGAAATTAAAAGATTTTGTATACTACAGGGGCCTGGATGTATTTTTCTTAAGTACAGGGGGTATATTTGTCAACTTGATTCTCAGGTTGTTAGTTACCGTTGGCAGCTTTCTTATAAGGGATTAGGTCGCGAGTTCGAAGAGCGCATTCTGCAATTCCCTTCTCCAAACTTCTTGTTTCTATTTCCATTCGATTCTTGTTTCCATTATCAATTGTATTGAATCTCGTTTGGTTTATCATGAATCAATTTCATTTTCGTTTATGAATTCGAGTTAGTTTATCACAATTGGTATCAGAGCTGGTTACGGCTCAATTGAAACTCGAATTTCCCCAATTGAAGGTCTGCGATCAAATTGAGGGTTAACGATGGTGACTGCGAAGTATGATATAGAGAAATTCGACGGTAAAAATGATTTCAGCCTTTGGAGGGTTAAAATGAAGGCATTCTTGGTGTATCAAGAGCTCGCCGATGCTTTGAGAGGGGATGCCGGTAGACCTGAAGGTTGGGAGGATTCGGATTGGAAGGATGTGATGGAAAAGGCCCATAGTTCGATTATCTTGTGCCTGGGGGATCGTGTCCTTCGTGAAGTGGCTAAGGAGACAACTGCAGCGGCAATTTGGCTCAAGTTGGAATCATTATACATGACCAAATCACTCGCGAATCGACTGTACTTGAAAAAGAGGTTGTATACTTTCTCTATGGCACCTGGTAAGTCAATTGACGAACACATAGATGAATTCAACAAAATTGTTCTTGATTTAGAAAATATTGATAATAAACTGGAAGATGAAGACCAAGCTATATTGTTTTTAACCTCATTACCTTCCAGTTATGAACATTTTGTTGACACTATGATGTATGGGCGGGAAACCATCTCCATGGATGAGGTTATGGCAGCTCTGAACTCTAAAGAGTTGAAAAGAAGAGCTGACATAAAAGAAGATACCATTGGAGAAGGTTTATATGTCAAGGGTAAATTTGACCATAAATCTGAAAACAAGAAATTTGGTAATAAGACTAAGGGAAAGAATCAAAAGGTTTTAAGGTGTTTTGTATGTGGATCTGATAAACACTTTAAAAGGGACTGCCCTGATAAAAAGAAAAGGAAATCTAATAAACCATTTCATAAAAGTCAGAATAATCAATCCACTGATGGGTCAATGGATGGGTATGATACTTCTGAGGTTTTAGTTGTAGAAAATGGGGCAGGATCTGATAAATGGATCTTGGATTCAGGGTGTTCCTATCATATGACACCACATGAATCTTATTTTTTTGTTTTGAGTTTGAAGGATATGGGCGCTGTTAAACTAGGGGATAATAGGCCTTGTAAGGTTCTTGGAGAAGGAAAGGTTAGATTGATAATGAATGATGGGACTAAGGTGGAGTTAGCAGGGGTAAGGTTTATACCAGAGTTAACTAAAAGTCTGATTTCATTAGGAACCTATGAAAAGGATGGTTATAATGTTAGCCTTAAGAATGGTAAAGCAAAGGTCATAAAAAGGTCTTTAGTAGTGTTATCTGGTACTAGAGGGGTTAAGAATATCTATGTATTGGATGAATGTGCCCAGGTTGATCAAACTAATGCTGTCATTAGTTCTGAAACTTTGAGTGTGACACAGTTGTGGCATCAAAGGCTTGGTCACATAAGTGACCAAGGTCTTCAAGAGCTTAAGAAACAAGAAGTCTTAGGTGTATTTGAAGGTCATAGTGCAGGTTTTTATGAAAATTGTATCCTTAGGAAGGCACACAGAGTTAAGTTCACTAGAAGTGAATATAGGTCTAAAAGTATATTAGATTATATACATTCAGATCTATGGGGACCAACCAGAACTCCCTCTATAGGTGGGGCATCTTATTTTCTCTCAATTGTGGATGATTTTTCTAGAAGAGTTTGGGTTTATCCTCTTAAGAACAAAAATGATGCATATGTCAGGTTTAAAGAGTGGGTGAGCCTAGTGGAAAATCAAACTGAGAGAAAGGTTAAGAGGCTAAGGACTGATAATGAGTTAGAATTCTGGGGAGGGCAGTTTGGTCATTTCTGTAAAAAGAAAGGAATAGCTAGGCACTTGACTGTTCCAGGTACACCTCAGCAAAATGGGGTCATTGAGAGGATGAATAGGACCATTTTGAATAAGGTAAGGTGTATGTTACTTAGTGCTGGTTTACCCAAGAAGTTTTGGGCTGAGGCAGTGAATACTGTTGTATACCTCATTAACAGAAGCCCTTCTACTGCTATAGGACTTAAAACTCCTATGGAGATGTGGTCTGGTAGTAAACCTAAGTATGATGATCTTAAAATATTTGGGTCTTTGGTCTATGCTCATGTCAAACAAGGTAAGCTAGAACCTAGAGCTCTGAAATGCATTTTCTTAGGCTATCCTGAGGGTGTAAAGGGGTATAGGTTATGGCATTTAAATGGGTTAGAGTCAAAGCTGATCATTAGTGGAGACATTGTGTGTAGAGAAGACTGCTTATATAAGGACATTATGGGAAGCACTAGTAGTAAGAATCAGGAAGAGTTAAAGGTTGGTCACCCTGAGGTGGAGGTGAATGCTGACACTAGGAGTAAGGTTCAAGGGAATGCTAGTGAACCTGATACTCAAGAAGAACCTGAGGTGATTGAAGATACTGAACAATCTGAGAGTAATCAGGAGTATAGCATTGCTAGAAATAGAACCAGGAGACAAGTTAATAAGCCTGCTAGATATAGGACAAATGATGATATTTCTGCTTATGTATTTAATATAGCAGAAATGGAAAATACCTATGAACCTTTGAGTTATGAAGATGCTATAAGTTGTCCTGATAGAGAAAAGTGGCATGAAGCCATGGAAGATGAGGTTAGGTCTCTAATTGAGAATAAGACTTGGAGGTTAGTCAATAGGCCTAAGGGTAAAAGAGTCATTTCCTGTAAATGGCTATTTAAGCTGAAGGAAAGTTTAGATCCTAGTACTGGTCCTAGATATAAAGCAAGATTAGTAGCTAAGGGTTATACCCAAAAGGCTGGTATTGATTATCAAGAAGTATTCTCACCTGTTGTGAAGCACACATCCATTAGGATCATTTTGGCTTTAACTGCAATTCAGAATATGGAATTGGAACAATTAGATGTGAAAACAACTTTCTTACATGGGTACTTAGAGGAAGAAATTTTTATTGAACAACCTAAGGGATTTGAGGAGTCTGGGAAGGAAAATCAAGTGTGTCTATTAGAAAAATCTCTATATGGCTTAAAGCAAAGCCCAAGGCAGTGGTACAAAAGATTTGATGAGTATGTTATATCAATAGGATTTCAGAGAAGTGAGTATGATGCTTGTGTATATTTTTAGGCAATATAATTCTCATGAATTTGTATATTTACTCTTGTATGTGGATGATATGCTTTTTGCTTGTAGAGATGTGTCTGTGATACAGGAAACCAAGAGGATGTTGAAGGCTGAGTTTGCAATGAAGGAAATGGGAGAAGCCAAGAAGATCATAGGAATGGAAATTTCAAGAAATAGGCAGGAAGGGACTGTGAAGATTACTCAAGAAGGATATGTGAGGAAGATATTGGGAAACTTTGGAATGAGTAGCTGCAAGATTGTGAAAACACCATTTGCCCCTCATTTCAGGTTGTCTGCAAATGATTGTCCTAAGACAAATGCAGAGAAGAAAGAGATGGAAAAGATTCCTTATGCTCAAGTAGTGGGGAGTCTTATGTTTCTTATGGTGTGTTCAAGGCCTGATTTGAGTTATGGGGTAAGTGTTGTGAGTAGATATCTGTCTAGACCTGGAAAACAGCATTGGTTAGCAGTTAAATGGATACTAACACTACTACAAAAACTGGCTTTCTTGACGTGCATTGCGCGTCAAGAAAGGGCCTTCTTGACACGCAAATGCGCGTCAAGGATGCAGGGGTCAAGAAGCTTCTTGACGCGCAAAATGCGTGTCAAGAAGCTCTTGACGCGCGAACGATGACGCGCATTTTATGACGCGCATTGCGCGTCATAAAATGCACGTCAAGGAAGCCCCTGTCATAAATCTACTTATGACACTCTTTTTTGCGCGTCATGGTTTTAAAAAAAATAATAAAAAAAAATATTGCAGAATTACTAATTTCCCCATTTGATGCCAAATTAACCTCGATACAAAATACAATAAACTTATAGCAAAATAATGCATTTCATATATATATCGCAAACATTACAAAGTTAACATGATTTACATAAAAAAAAACTGTGAACTAAATAACTAATATAAACACTATAGTATTACAATACTTTGTTGCTGCTGCTGATATGGAGAATAACCCAACCAACCTGACCCGTTAAGCCAAGCTCCCAACCAACTATTGTATGTCCATCTGTAATTAGGAAAGCCAAATACATAAGTTTCAACCGGATTACTAACAATGTTAATTAAAATAAATGACAACTTAATCATGAATTTGTATATCCCAAATGAGGCTCTATACAGACCCAACCAACGGTGGACCTATACAGAACACTAACAAATGATGCAGCCATTAACAAATACTCAGAAAATAGTGATGCATCCATTAAAAAATGACAGGATATTCAAACAGATCCAACTGTGGCTCTATACAGACCATTAACAAATGACTGGATAGTCAAACAAACTGGATATTCATAGCAGTCCTATTTCTGATTAATTTAGCACAACAGATTGGATATTCATAGCAGTCCTATTCAAACAGATTGGATACTCATAGCATGCTGGTTGTTCTTTAAGTTTTTTAGCAACTGTAGTTGTACCAGATTAATTAGCAAACCATTGTGAGCTTAATTAGCAAACCATAAAGTCTGTGGATACATCTGACCTGCTCAGGAGTTATCCTGTTGTCACCAAAAGATTCAAACTCATTATCCAAATCATCAAATTCATCCTTTTGTTGATTCCCTGCAGTTTGAATTATAATCTACTTTTATTTATCTTTCTGAACTGGTCACAAGAAAGAAAGAACAAAAAATAAATGGTCGTGTGCAGTAGTAGCACATTTAATTCGCCACTATTTTGCCAAACAGTCAGTTTGACCAGAAAAGTCAGACCAATATTGGGTACAATCGTTTATTTTCAACTTAATTAACAGAAAGCATGACTTGTTACCAATATTGGGTACAAAAAGCCGAGTCCCTTTGATGCCTTCAAGAAGTTTCAAATGCTTCAACGACTTGTGGTGAAGAAGACTGTTAGTGTCCACTACCATTGTCCATCTTTTCTTTGCCAAGTTCTAAACATAAATAAAATGAACATTTCTCGGTTTATTTTTATATTTAGGAGAAGAGTGAAAAAGTAACCATCTTCCTTGCAAAAATGCTAAGAGAATTATTGTTGTATATGCAAGAAAATACCATTATGCAAGGCATTTTTGCCCACAGGAAGATTCTGAGCAGTTTGGCATAGAGAACAAATCTTCTTTGATCAAATTATCCCTCAACCAATTCAACTGATCCTCTGATTTAGCTGCAAAGCAACAGAATTTAAACATGTACATGTACAAAATTTACCTCAGATTTAGCTGATTTAGTTCACAACTTCACATAATTCAATATCAAATACAACTAATCCCTCCATTCGTTGTATATACACTGCAAAAATCCAACATACTTATATGTGATATAAAGTTACAGATGGCCATCACACATTCATCTACCTCTTGTGGTCCCTCAAAATAACATTGAGCAATGAGCTCTTTGGTGCATAAACCTCTTGTGGTCTTTTAAGTTATTTCCTGCATTGCTAAGAAGCATAATCTGATCATGATTATCAAATAACATTTTACATTCTTTATATAATCTAACTGGCATTCTTTACATAATTAGAATTACGAAAGCACTATAATTAGTCTTAAAAATCTCGAGTCAAAACGCTTACAAAAGAGACGACAAAAATTTTAATGTATTAGAATAATGGTCAAAGAAAATGTAAATCAAGCATTCATCTTTTTCACTTAGATTTGTAATGGTTAGATTTTAGCGCAGAAATTCGACTTCAAATTTAGAGAGACCGCTAGTGGTAACAGAGAGTTGAAATGTTACCCTGGCAAACTGGAGATAATTGATCCCAATTGGCTGTGCTTATTGTGACAGAATCGAGAGTGAGACGGTCTGAGATCGCATAAACACAAAGGCAAACATGGTTGCAATGGTGCGCAACTGTTTCTCAACGCATATACCAAAATCAAACATTTTGACCCAAAATCCCAAATCTGTTTTTAGCTGTTATACAGTCTGCAGAACCTGCAAAGTTTGTCTTAGCTAAAAAACTGAAAAACGAACCGAAATGAAGTTTAGCAACTTAAAATAATATACTTAACAAAGAAACCATAGTTACCCCCCCAACACCCTAGAAATCACACACATAAGCACCCAAAGCCTTATGGTGGCCTGCATTTGTAGGTCAATGCTGTAGAAATAAAAAAAAATACACAATAGACAGCAAAAATCTAATAAAAGCAAAGGGCCCAAAGACCATCATACATGAAGAAAACAAAATCAAGAATACGTATCCAAGCAACTGCAGATTGTTGTTTAAATTCTGAAAAGACATGAGACAAAGTGAGAATCATAATAGAGGATTTAAGTCATCTTTGTGATGAAATGGTTAAAATACGATAATACCATTTTTGTGATATAATGCACATGCATCATCTTGCCATATGTATAACTATCACACAAATCATTTAAGTCATGATCATCCCAAACGTTAATATGTAGAACACATGATCTGAACATAAAATTAAGAGTTGTAAGCATGAAATTTGAATGAAATTAACCAAGAATTTATTAGTATATGTTGTGTTTCAGCCAATATTGATTGGAAATTCAAAATTAGAGTCATTAATCAGACTAAACGTGTCAACTATCTGATATGCAAAGGTTAAAAAAACAATGAAAGTTAAAAAAAAGTACCGGAAAGCTGTGACAGAAGGGCAATCAGATGCAGGACCATGAGGAGCTAGCGCCTCTGAAACTTGAAGTCATCTTCTTTTGAGGCTTACACTTTGAAAGACCTTGTCCATAAATATATCAATGAGCACACAGTATAAAGATGAAATTTAAGATTACATGAACACTGAGGCTTACACTTTCAAAGCCCTAAATCAGTAAGAAACACATAGCAAATTAGATTAGTTTATTTATTTAGTTTATTCATTTAGTTAACGACACAAATGGAAACCTATAATGTTTCGATATGGCCATGCAATAGAGATGGAGATGTATAAAGCTATAGAAATACGTTGGCCACTAACAAATCTCCTTTTCCCCTTCACCCGCATTCATCCCAAAATCGCTTGAAAGTTGACAATATGTTTAGTCTCTGTTTCCATTGTAGCCATACAAATATAGAATAGTTGTGTGATACTATTTATTCCTGAGCAATGATCTTTACAAAACGGAGCTGATTTCAAACTCGGCATAAATGACGTTATGATGCCTTATTACAAACAAACTATAAAATATTAATTTAGACACCTCTATAAGATATTTTAATATGTGTATATATAATACAGTTCCCTGCATCTTCTCATATAGAAATTTTTCAAGTTTGTCTTGAAAAGGGAATTAGCTCCCCTACTTAACTCCATAAAAGAAAATATATATATATATATATATATATATATATCCCGTTGCTACAACTTACTATGATTTCAAGTTTAACCCTACATAAACTAACAAACATAAGAGCCTATTGAGTTGCTCAGAGACTGGAAATAACTCTTGAGAATTGACCAGAATCATCTAGATGACAGTAGAAAACCTAATTGCCAGATTAAATCTATAGTAACTTGAGAGCTGATTAGCTGAAAACTAAAAAACTGAGTAGCTCAAACATAAAGTTGTAATAAAAGATTCAAAAAATAAAAAATAAATAAATTCAGGCAGGCTACCTCTTTGAACCTATGAAACAGCAAATCCGGAGTGTCATCATGATGACTGAGCAGCTGAATGATTTTAGCAAAATAATGCAAGTAAAGCACAAGCGCCGTCCCATGTGCCGCCGCAGCAACCGATCCAACCACCATAAGCACCCAGTCAAGCCTATCAGCACAAGCAAATAGCCTCGAAAACGGAACCGCTTCCGGCGGCGGCTCGATCTCCTCCATCTCCTCCACTTCATCATCAACATCCGGAGCGACGGCATCGGCGCTAGCGTCCATGTAAGGCGAGGGAGACTCCGGAGGCTCAGACACCTCCGAGACCGGCGTTAAGGGCTGTTGCCGCGGTGGTGACCAGCCAAATAAACCTCCTCCTCCTCTTGACACCATCATATTTACAGAAAGAAACCCTAACGCAACCGAAATCAACACACTCCCAAAACCCTAACAACTATACAATTTACAGCTCAAATTCATTCATGGATCCGCTCCGCTGAAGAATGAAGAGATTGTTTGTTGTTGAGATTTAACTGTGGTGTTTTAGTTTTTAGTGTGTGATAAGGGAAGGGAAGGGAAGCAAAAAGGGGAAGCCAGCCTGCCAGGAGATGCTGCTACTATGATGATGATGGAGACGCTGTTACAGATGCAGAAGAAGACCGGATTCTTATGGAGCCGCAGGTGGAGATTTGTCGAGATGAAGGAGGTTTTTAGCGTTGTTAGCGTACGAAGATGGAGATGGAATTAGGGCAAAACTCTTTGTTGTTTAAGGAAGCGTACGGAGATGGAGTGTAGATGGAATTAGGGCTCAAATTATTTGTTGAAGGAGGCGTACAAATATGGAGATGAAGAAGCTCGGATGGAGATGGAATTAGGGCTTTACGAAGATGAGGAGAAAGTAAGCGGGAATGAAAATTTCTGTCATAAGTAATGGAGCAGCGGGAATGAAAATTTAGGGCAAAAAGTTAGAGGGGGAAAAACATAAATTTAGGGAAAAAGGTTGGAGGGAAAAAACATAAAACGACTGATAATTCTTGACACGCGTATTTTAAGTGTCCTCCGTGTTTTTTTTTCTCTAAATATGACAGATATTCTTGACACGCAAAAATGCGCGTCATGAATTCTTAGGAATTACCTATAATTGACATTTTATTTTGACACTTTGGTAATTGCACGTCAAGAATTTTCGAGTGTCATCGTTCGCGTGTCAAGGAAAGCAGTTTTTGTAGTAGTGTAAGGTATTTAGCTGGAACTAAAAGTGTAGGGCTGATTTTTGGGAAAAATATAGATGAATATGCAGTGGTACAAGGGTTTGTAGATTCAGATTATGCCAAAGATCCAGATAGGTATAGATCAGTTACTGGCTATGGTTTTATGCTCATGGGAAGTTTGGTAAGCTGGAAGGCAACTCTGCAAAGAGTAATTGCCTTATCTAGTACTGAATCCGAGTATATGGCCCTCACTGAATCTGTTAAAGAAAGTTTGTGGCTTTCAAGATTCATTCAGGAGCTTGGGGTTGATATAGGGCAGCCTAGGATAGGTTGTGATAACCAAGGAGCTATAGCCTTATCTAAAAATGGAGTTTTTCATGAAAGGACTAAACATATATGTGTTAGATACCATTTTATAAGGGATATAGTTAATGAAGGGCAAGTGGCTATAGATTATGTCAAAACTGAAAGCAATTGTGCAGATGTATTTACAAAGGCTTTGACAATTGCTAAGTTTTCTAATTGTTTAAAAGCAATGGGAATTGGCTAAGATAAGTCAGGAAAGTGAGGTGATTATGAACAAGGGTAGTTTGGTACATTAGAATATTCAAGTCTATGGACCGCTGTTATTCAATGATATTGAATTAATCTTGGTCTGATCATGGGTTTCTGAATTTATATCTTAGTTAATTTGCAGTTGAAGGTGGAGAATTGTGAAGAATAAACTGAAATTAAAAGATTTTGTATACTACAGGGGCCTGGATGTATTTTTCTTAAGTATAGGGGGTATATTTGTCAACTTGATTCTCAGGTTGTTAGTTACCGTTGGCAGCTTTCTTATAAGGGATTAGGTCGCGAGTTCGAAGAGCGCATTCTGCAATTCCCTTCTCCAAACTTCTTGTTTCTATTTCCATTCGATTCTTGTTTCCATTATCAATTGTATTGAATCTCGTTTGGTTTATCATGATTCAATTTCATTTTCGTTTATGAATTCGAGTTAGTTTATCACAATTTTCAATTGCACCAATTTGGTAAATAAGTTTTAAAAATACACCTTTTTGAAAATAAACTCTGAGTTTAACCCTGCATACAAAATATTCATCACTGTTGGCAATTAATGTTCATCCTTATAGCATGGTGGATGGCAATGTTCTTTAAAGAGAGTGTGGTATTTTTTGCTCAGCAACGACCACGAGAGCAAGATAGTGATTAACTTCAATCAAACCATTAAGATCCTTTTCGCCAATATTGAATGGTGATGTTGGGTGACATCTGTTGATTGTATGACCACGACCTGATTTTCTTTTGTCGTCAAAAGAGCTTATGTAGCTTCAGTTTGAGACAACAAGATAGTTGTAAATTGTGGTGAAGTTAAATAGTGGGATCATGAGTCAGATAGTAACACGGATCTTTGATCGAGGGATCGAGGAGAACATTCACTAGTAGTCTTTGCTCGGCATCTACCGTTGAAATATCATCCCAATACATAGGTTGCATAGTAAATTATCATTGATTTATATATAACGCATGGTGAGGTTATAGTAAAAAAAAAGTTGTATGTCTAGAAAGTGTAGGAAGGAATTTTAGCCTTTAGATGATTGAACAAATGGTGTAAATTAAACCTGATAAAAAGAGTTTAATGTGCTATGTGCTTGAAAATTAATGTAGCTAAACTAATAGATAAGGGTAGTAGGGTCATTTTATTCACCTTTGAATTATCATTGATTTTGAAAATGTTTATAATTATGGAAATAACTTTAATGAATTCCACCATGTGTTTTAAACTAAACTGTAAATACTTTTTTAATATATTAATACTAGTCTTTGATACCCGTGCACCGCACGGCTGGGGTTTAAAAAAGGTTAAATATATATAACAGTATTGTAACAATCATAAATTCATCAGATATATATTTATAGAAAATGTTTAAAAATTACAAAGTGGAAAATACAGAGTTTTGCATCTTCATCTAAAATAAAAACTTTCAACGCAGACCTACTATTCACTCTTGATAAGGCGACATACAATTGTCCATGGCTAAAATATGGATTCTTCGAATACAAATCAACCTTTGATCGACATACAATTGTCCATGGCTAAAACATGGATTCTTCGAATACAAATCAACCTTTGATAATGACTGTCCTTAACTTTTATTGATACCCGTGTATCACACGGCTAGAGTTTTAAATATATATATATATATATATATATATATATATATATATATATATATATATATATTTCTAATAAAAACAATATTAATACTCTAATATATTTGTGCTTTCTTAAATCAATCCTTAAGTATTATATTTGTGTGTTTTTTTTAATGTTAATTTGACTTTTGATTAAAATTATAGAGATGCAACCATGCATTTCTCCATAACATATATTTGTGTTTTTTTATTAATTTGTAACTTTTATACACTTTTTTTCTTTTTAAATAAGTATTTTTTTTACCGAAAAAGTTATATTTTTTAAGGACCTTTATAATGAAACACATAATTATTGTTTTTATCAAAAAAAATAATTTTAAAACCTTAACTCGTGTAACACATGAGTCTGAAATGCTAGTTATAATAAGAAGTTGAAACATTTGATCATGAGAAAACAACATATATGAATCAATTAAAGTTCACATAAATCAACCAAAATTTCGAGCAACAATCTAATCCAAAAGGAAGAACATCGTAAATGGAACCAAATTATGTATGCACTCAAAGGTCTTCATAAAAAGTGCCTGTAAGATCTATCGAGCTGTTTTCACATATCATATCACCCATTCATATAAAAAATCAATTGAAATTAATTATATCCAATTGCGACGGGCAATCATCATAACTTGTCTCGAGATTTAGTTAGTGAATTATCATTTACTTTTGGTTAATATAATAATAGATAACAGAGCCGAGCATTGCGGAGGCGCATGTAAGCGTGTGGTCCGTGGTTATTTGCTTTATAAAGTCATTTCGATAATAGCTGATAACTTGATACAAATATTATACAAAGGTTGGTAACCTGCTTTTATTACATGAAACGCCATTTAGCAACCACCAAAATACGAAATAATTCATATTAAAAAATTCAATCAATACTAACTGATCAACCAACCCTAATACCTATTGCAAATTAATTTTGTCAAGCCGAGATTGATGTTGAGAAGTCCACTGCAGAAAATCCTTCACATTTAACCTTCAAACCACAACCACCCGCGACCTTTAACTTGATGTTAGCTATTATAATTTTTCGTTTAACTTAATCATAAGTTCATACACCTCAACTGTTCAAGATCATGAAAACTTGCTTACATTTTTTGTTGCCATTAACCAAGTGATCCATACACCTCAACAGATCATGAAAATTAGCTTGCAGCTGCAACTATTTAACAATCGAAGACTTAGGAATAGAAAGCAACACCTTAGACAAAGCTCCCCTTGTGAATAATGGAAGGCAACAACCTTCTGCTGTCTCACACTCTAAAACAATAAAAACACAGAATTCAATTTTTCTTGATTGGGAAAATATTTAAGTAACAACTAAAAGGGATGGTGGGGGCAAACTGTATGTAGAAAGAGTATTTGATAAAGACACCTTCAATACATGTATAACAAATATATTTGTCTATAGTTACTTATTTTTATATCACTGATTTAGTTACTTTTGTCTGTTAACATATAATTAATATACATCTTCTATTTAGTTTTAACCAGTGATTATAAATATCAAATATATATAGTGGTAAATCTGTTTTAGAATCTCGCATTAAGACCATTGTAAAGAAATTTGGTCATTATGAGAAGCATAACATCTTAGACCTATTGCACATACAAAAGCTCCTAAATAAGCATTATATATTAATGAAGACATGAAGGACATGAAACACAGAGAAGTAACAAAGAGCAACAAAAAACAGATTCAAAATTTGACAAACCCGATTGAAAATTAAAAAAAAAAAAAAACATACCTTGACTTAGAATCTCGTTCGCTCTTTCAAAATCCGAACCACACCTTATGTTCATACCATCAGAATTAAACCTTAGATCAATTAGAATTGCAATGATAAATTCGACAATAAGTGAAAGTACCATTAAAGTCAAATCAGTTTTGCAGCATCCTCATCAATGAGCCCTGTAATATTAGCAGATTATCATCAATGGAAAGCTACATCCTATAATTTAAATTTGTAAAAAGTATACAACATCAACATGTTTTACAAAAATTGCCTACTTACCTTTTTTCTACCATAGCTTCAATCAAATAACCATTAAAGTCCCAATATAATTCCAAAACAGGCATTCTGACACTCTAAATCAATACAAACCAAGTCATCATTTAAGTATTCATACATCCATTATCTATTTATCAAAAGTGGAAGTAAAGAAAATGTTTTAAGAAAATGTAAAATTGAAGAAAAGATTGTTATAGTAGTCTATAGTACATTTTAGTTCCGATGATAACTTGAATGTTTGATCTGTAGTCAAAGATACCCTTGTTTATATTTATTTTTTGTAGTTCAATTTAAGAAAAAATCATAAAATTAGAAAGTTGTACAGAATGAGAACATTTACATCCCTAAATTGTGATCTACTTCAATAGTATTACAAATAAACATACACAATGATCTGACAACTTGATGATTTTGAAAAGAAATTCCACCAATTATTTATAAGCATTCATAAACAAATACTGGAAGCTAAAAAACAATTGAAGTTTGACTTTATGTGGATGCAGATAACAATATAACATCTTATATGCTTTAGATAGAATGTTAAAGGTTAGGGTCTATTGAGTAATGAGGACATCAATCAACTTTGAAAAGTACCTATGACCCATTATGAGTTTTAGAAATTTTTATGAGTACATTTTGCACCTAATTATGATCGGTACCGGTTTTAATGTCAATTTTTTTTTACAGTGCAGTTTAAAACACAGTTATAATGTCAACAAATTTCTAAATTTGACAGCCTTAAAACACAGTTTTAATGCCAACGAATAGTTTTCAATTTAAAATACTTAATGTCATCTTTCAAAACCTAATAAAGATTTAATATAACTGAAAAAGATTAAAGGAATCTGTCATTCTATAGAAAGTTCAGACCCCAAAAATAGATGATATACACCTTATAATATACAATGTTGAGACCCACAAATATACACCTTCTAATTGTCAAGAGTCAAAGAATACATACCTGCACATGCAGATTACCCTGCAGTAGAAACAAAACAATAAAAACATAAGTAGACAGTACAATAGGAAACATAGAAACCAAAAACTGTTGGTTAAAATCTTACATGGACTGCTATATTTGTATTATAATGAGGTTAGAATTTATATTGGCTTCTAAATAGAATCAGGGCGGGCCTGCCACGGTCTCAAATAAACCAACAATGACTAAGTAGATGAACTAAAACACCAACAAATCAATTGAGTTATAATAAACCAAGATTAACCTAAACCCTAAACTTCAAAACATACCTTTCCCATCTGGAACGTAAGAAACCTGCGCAATCACACAAACATACAATCAAAACCAATACAGAACAATATAAATCAACCAGAAAGAGATGAGCCAAAAACTGACCAGAACAACACAGATTAACAATAAGAAAAATCAGTAGAATGGAAGAGATAAAAATAGTTCCTTTTCAGTCGATGAAGAAATCTTACAAATCTGAAACTGATACCATATTTCGGGATGTTAATCGATGGAGAAACATGTTAATCGATTTCATACATAAGAGTACGCAAAGAAAGACTCCATGATTGATGATCGAATTCCCAACAGAGAGAGTGGTGGTCGAAGTTTTGGATTTTGGCCATTAGGGTTTGATAATGATGCTTGAATTGAGATTATGCTCATGGATGATGGAACGGGTTATAAGGATCCGATAGGGAGGGATCCGCGCGTTTCAAATTGCACACCATGAGTATTTTATATTTTTGCCCTTAATTGGTGAAAAGTGAAGCATTATGGTGACTCAGGGGAGGGCTGTGGTGATGCCACCTCACCCAAAAATCTTTTCGTTTATTATAATAGATGATTATTACCTTTTAAATATTTTATTACAATACCGATCATTTTTAATGTTTAATCTGAGTATTATATCGCTATATAAAAATACGAATAAACAAAATATTTTATTTATTTGTAGCGGATGTTAATTTGAGACATGATGTTTAGATTTCAACATGGTGATTTAGTTTTGAATATGTTGTTTTATTTTTGCTAAAATGTGTTACTTGTTTTTAACATGGTCGATTAAACATAACACACCATTTACACACCCTAACACACTACATAATATATCTCAACTTACTGCACAACACATCGTAATTCACTACACATCTTAACACATTCAATAGATTGTAACACACTACACAAGATATCCTAACACACTATATAAGATATCATAACTCACTATATAACATGTCCTAAATCACTCCACATTCCAACGTACTACACATCGTAACACATTACACACTCAAACAAAGTAACAAACCCTACACAAATACATCCTAGCTCATTGAGTGTGGAGAAACAATCAACAATGAAGATGAACGTACTAGAAGAGTAGAAGAGAAGAAAATAAAGATAAATGGTGATTATGTACTTGAAATCAAAACTCCTCCATGAAAATCGCAATCCCACGTAACAAATACAATAGTCTCCATAAAACCTGCAAAAGATAACATGACACACTACACAAATACATTTTGATCGACTCACTAAGTATGAAGAGACAATAAAAAATGAATAATGAAGATTAACGTCTGGAAGAGAAAAAAATAAAAAGAAATTATTATGCTATAATTAAAATCAGAATTTATTAATCAAAATTCCATATCAGATATTAAAATTGCAACCCTAGCACGAAAATAGCAATGCATTTACACAAATATGATGTTTCCATAATTACACAATTGACATAATTACCTAAATGCCCTCCATCCTCAAATTTAAGAACTGTCACGTGTCAACCCCTATTGCTTTCTAGGCTTTCTAAAATAAATGATTTTTATCTAAACCTAAGACCACCCACATCAATAACATCCCATATACCATCTTTTTAGTCCAGTCAGCATGCCACATCATGTACTTGTCATATACCAAAAAACCCACTTTTTTTCACATCAAGTACTTTCCCACATACCACCTTTTACTTTCCACATCACCATTTTATTTAATCTTTATTTATTTATAACGGCTATATTTTTATTAAAAAAAATAATTTAATATTAAATTATTATTAAATGTTAACGGCTATTTTATTTAAAATTTAAAATTTTTTATATTTAATAAAAAAAAATTAAACATGGAAATCCTACATTATTAAAACAAACCAAATTTAAACAACAAAACAAATCCTAAAAGTTTAACTTATTGAAAACATGAAATTAAACATGGAAACCCTAAGCCTCATCATCTTCTTCTTCCTCCCCAGACTCATCTTCGATGTTCAGTTCCACCTTTAGCCGGGCACAAGTTTGGTTATGAGCTTCCTGTTTTTTTTACTCAAGTGAGAGGTATCCATGTTAACCAGCTTGTAGTACTTGAGCTTCATCTTGTTTTTCTCAATAGCTAACAACTTATCCAGGTATTCCTGCCTGCTTTCGACTGCTGAAGTAAGGTTTGAATAAAAGCGGTTTCGACTTTCCTCAGTACTTGAGGAACCAACAGTACCTTTATTTTTCTTTTCCTTGGCAGCTGCTTTGGCCGCTTTTCTACCGGGTGGGCGTGTAGGAACAGTTGAATGAGGAGGCTCCTCCTCATTCCGAGGAGGCTGCTGCTCCTCTGGAATACCCCCAACATTATCATCATCAAGATGGAAATTGAACTCGTTCTCACCAAAGTTTGTAGATGAATGAGAACTAGTGTATCCACCTGTGTTGGATTTGTTTCTTTTGGGGCCTTGCTTGGCCGCACAAGCTTCAACACTGTTGTACTTCAACTTGTCTTTGACTTTATTCCAAATATGTTCATATTTGAAAACTGTAACTTGATCAGCATTAAAGCGCTGCCTTGCTTCAAGCAACCACATGTCATCAGACCACCCACTTGAGTAAGAACTCTTCACACTCAAGTATAATTCATTGAATCTGGCCACCTTTGATTTGACCATGTGCCAATGAGCTTTCAGGTTGTTTTGATCCCTAGGCACTTTGGGGTTTGAACTAGAATAGTGTTGCCGCACTCTGAACCAAAAATCATGAGTATTTTGGTTGGTGGCAATAACACTGTCCTCCGAACACTCATATATGGCCTCTGCCATCAAGACTTCATCTGAATGTGACCATTTAGTACGAGAAGCCGTAGTGGTAGTAGTTTTGCCTTTGCCTCTCCCCCTAACCCTTCCCTGTGAGGGGCCATCCTCGGACTGTTGTGGTTGTGATTGAGTTGCTTGTGGGGGTTGTTGAGTTTGGGATTGTTGTTGTTGCTGTTGATGTTGTGTT
>JBCNJP010000007.1:3143320-3173320 GCA_039602395.1 Deinandra increscens subsp. villosa
TGAATTCCATGGTGACAAAAGGCACGACACCAACGAGTGCCATCAACTAAAGAAAGAAATAGAAAGGCGGTGAAGACGGGCGAGTTAGCTCACCTCGTGCAGAAGGTCAAGGATGACAGGAAGCAACCGAAAAAAGAGAAGGAAGAGAAAGTCATATCTATGGTGGCCGCACCACCCAGCAAACGACCGAAACTCAATCAAGAATGGTGGGTCAACCGACCCATACATTTCCCGCCGCTCGGCGAAGTAACACCAACCCTTGAACCCATGGTCATCACAGCCTCTGTCAAAGACTACACGGTCCGCCGAGTGTATGTGGACGGTGGCAGTGCGTCCGACATCATGTACATGCAATGTTTCTCCCAACTCCCCTAGGATATACGCGCAACCATTCGACCATGTGCTGCCTCGCTGGTCGGGTTCAGTGGGGAACAGGTCACCCCTCATGGACAGGTTAACCTGAGGGTGACGCTGGCGGAAGGGGGAATGACGAGGACTGAAACGTTAATTTTCGTAATCGTTGACAGGCCCTCGTCCTATAACATCCTACTGGGCCGTCCAGCAATACTAGTTTTCGAGGCAGTCGTCTCCACCGCACATGGGATGATTCATTTTCCCACGCGACGGGGAATTGCTACTATCTTCTCAGAGAAAGGGCAACGTACCCTCGTGGCTGCCATAGAAGAAGAAGCGCAAAGCTGGTGGATGATCAACAACTCCTACCCCGACCAGACGGTTACGGTCAGTCCTGAGCTGAGTACTAAGGGCCGTAGGAAGTTGTAGTACCTCTTCCAGAACAACACTGACGTATTCGCATGGACGTCGGTCGATATGACCGGAGTACCCAGGAGGATCACGGAACACCATCTGAACGTAGACCCCTCCCAAAAGCCGGTGGTGCAAAAGAAACGTTCGAAGGGGAGAGATCATTGTCGCGTGGTCGGCGAGGAAGTCGACAAATTGGTAAAGGCGGGCGTCTTGCGGGAGGTAAAATATCCCCCATGGCTGGCCAAACCGGTCCTTGTCAAGAAGTCGGACGGTACTTGAAGAATGTGCGTCGATTTCATGGCGATAAACGATGCCTGCCCTAAAGGCTGCTACCCGCTACTGCAGATTGACGCAAAGATAGACGTGATGTCGGGCTACACTTTCAAGTGTTTCCTCGACGCGTACAAAGGGTACCACCAGATACAGATGGCTAAGCAGGATGAAGAAAAAACTGTGTTCCATTCAGACAAGGGAACATACTGTTACACGAAGATGCCCTTCGACTTGAAAAATGCCGAAGCGACCTATCGACGCTTGATAGACAAGGTATTCAAAAGCCAGATAGGCCGGAAGATGGAAGAATACGTAGACGACCTTGTTATCAAAAGCCGGACTAAAGAGGAGTTGATGAGAGATATTGAAGAAACGTTCGCACAGATACGCGCGGCCAACATGAAGCTGAATTCTGCTAAGTGCTCCTTTGGCATGAAGCAGGGCAAGTTCCTGGGTCATGTGACCACCGACAAAAACATTATGGCCAACCCAGAGAAAGTGAAAGCCATAATGCAGATGAGGTCACCCCAAACACTGAAAGAGCTACAATGCCTCAATGGTCGACTCGCCGCCCTGCATCGATTCATATCAAAGCTGGCAGAGAAGTCTATGCCGTTCTTTGAGACTTTGAAACGATGCACGAGCAAAGAAGATTTCCTATGGACCGAAGAGGCCGAAACGGCGTTCTCCGCCCTAAAAAAGATGCTTTCGGAGCTGCCGGAGCTGACAGCACCGGGGCCCGGGGAGGAAGTAGTTCTGTATCTTGCCGTAGGTGAAAGCGTACTTAGTTTTGTCCTTTGTGCCGAGGGGTCGGGTAAGCAAATACCGATGTACTTTGTTAGCCGAACGATGACGGACTCGGATACGAGGTACTCAAATTTGGAAAGGCTTCTACTGGCCGTGGTCCACACAACCAGAAGACTTCGCCGGTACTTCCAAGCGTACAAAGTCACGGTCTTAACAAACTACCCACTCAAAGAAATAGTCCATCGGCCGGAGACGTCCGGGCGTTTCATGAAATGGGCCATAGAGTTGGGTGAGCATGACCTGGGGTTCCGCCCCCGAACCGCCATAAAGGGGCAGGTCCTGGCAGATTTTCTCACCGAGCTGGAAATCAGAGAGCCCAACGGTGAAACAGGCGTCGAGCGATTGCCTCCCCAGGAATATCTAGTCCAGACACTTGGACACTCAACACGGACGGAGCCTCTAGCAAGGAGGGCTCCGGCGCGGGGCTCGTCCTAATAGACCCGCACGGCGTGGAGGTGACATACGCCGTTAGGCTCAATTTTCCGAGCACCAACAATGAGGCCGAATATGAAGCATTACTAGCGGGCCTACGGCTGGCTAAGAAGATGGTAGTCACAAAGCTAACTGCGCGGGTGGACTCCTTCCTTTTAGCCAACCAGGTGAAAGGAGAATTCAAAATACGGGAGGCAGCCCTGCAGAAATACGCAGACCAGGTAAAGGAAGTCGCCTCAAGCTTTTCTGAATTTGAAATCACACAGATACCGCGCGGTCAGAACCGGAAAGCGGATGTGCTCAGCAAGTTGGCATCTCTAGCTTTCGCCCACCTCACCAAGCAGATCCCGGTAGAAATAATTAACAAGCCAATAGGTGAAGTGGTTGAAGTAAACGACATACATGCTAGCGCCTCCGGTTGGATGATGCCATTCGTAAGGTACCTCACAGATGGCACCCTCCCACCGGACAGCCGAGAGGCCAAGAAGATAGAATTACAGTCCGTCAACTATTCGTTGAAAGATGGGAAGCTATATAGAACCGCATACCTACAGCCGTCACTTTGGTGTCTCACCGAAGAGGAAGGGGAACATGTGATAAAAGAGTTCCACTAAGGTATCTGCGGCACCCACTCTGGACCCAGGTCGGTAGTCACCAGAATGCTCAATACCGGCTTCTACTGGCTGACGATGCACACAGACGCCGAGCAGGAGATCCGAAAATGCAGAGGTTGCCAGGTACACGCCAGCGTCCAGAGGGCTCTTGATGTGTTGCAAACATAGCCCATTTCCGGGGTCGTTTATATAGTCTTTTGAACCGTTTTGAGTTGGTTTGCATTAGTTTTAGTTTGTTTTAGTTAAGTTGTGTCTTTGAGTTGGTTATTTATGTTTTCATAAGTTTTACAGGAATTTGGTAAGTTCCCGAGGCCGCGAGAGAGATGTGAAAGAGTTAACAAGAAAATACAAGAAGTGCTGAAAAGGAAGCACCAGGCGTATCGCCTGGTGGAGAGCAGCCTGCAAGCGATACACTTGCTAGGGAAAAGTCAACGGAAGCTTAAGTCGGTTTGACCCGACTATTTTGGCGTATTCAGGCTCCTGGCATATCGCCTGCCACTTTCAGACCTCCAAGCGATACGCTTGGAGGGTAAATTTCCGGGAACTTTGCTTAGTCGATATAAATTCGAGTTTTAGGGTTTCATTCGGGAGATCACGACTTCCAGACGAATTGCAAAGGTTCCAGAGGCGATTTCAAGAGCAGAGGAGACTAGGAATCAAGGGGAATTCAAAGGTGGATCAATTCTTCATCCCAAATCATTAATCGGTTCATCTATTTTCCTTCGATTCTTAGATTTGATCATGTTAGGGTTTAAAGTTCTAATCTTTATTATGATTTCTATACTTGGCATGATTATTGGCTAAACTTGTAGAGCCACCTAGACTCATTATGATGACTTTGATCTTTTGATGATTTCTATTCGGTTTTGACTTATTAATTGATGTTGCACTTTTATTAAATTCCATTGATTGCCATGGTTGATGTATATGTGTGTTATGAGCAGGTTATTGGTTGGTTGTTGATGCTTAATTTACCCGCGAATGTCTTTCGGTTTAGGTAGATTTTCTAAAGTAGTTGACTTTAGGGTTAATTGCGATAGATTAGTTAGGGTTTCCCTTGACTATTGCGTTGATAGTTAGTTGGTAATTTACTTGTAATGTACAGCCTCTTCTGAGACTCAAAAGGTAAAGAATTGCCGGGTAGTTCGGTTGGTTAAAGTTCTAGGGTTGCATTGTCTCAAAAGGAAGTGTCTAAGGGTTTTGATTAGCTTGGTATTCCGTGTCGGTCGTGGCAGTTATTGGTAGCTCCTGTTAGGTCTAAGGTGCCCAAGATTAGGTTCAGAGGTGGCTAGGTCTAATTGAGGTAGGAAGTACTCAAAAGGTGAACTCATGTTCGAGCGTTAGAAGTGTAGCTAGGAAGGACTTAAAAGGTGAACTAGCCGCCATCAGATTAGTCATAACCGATTGAAGTTGTCATTAGTGATTAGGATTCCGAGTCTAGGTGGTATCTCTCCCTGCTTCTGAAGGTTGTCCTTAGGTTTCCTGTTTTCGATCGTTAGTTGTTAGTTAATTTAGTTAATTCATTCTTTTAAAAACCAAATTCAATTCTCAAATTTCCTTTCTTAGGTCTAGGTTAAGTCTTGTCTAGAATAGTCTCCTAGGTTCGATATTCCCGGTCTTGCCTTAGCTTAGCTACAATCCGACAGGTACACTTGCCTTAGGGTTCGGTTTAGTTAGGTATTTTCGGTAAAATTCGGTGTGTCTAGGTCTAAGTTTAGGTCTAGGTTTTAATAGTATTTTTAGAGTCGTTCCGAACACATCAAGTTTTTGGCGCCGTTGCCGGGGAACACTTGGCAATAGCAAGATTAACTTGGGTCGTCGTTAGGAAATTTGAGTCTTTCGGTTTTTCCCATGTTTAGAGTCTTAGGATTTCCGTTTTTGAGTTTAGATTTTTAGGTTTAATTTTTCTAATTTTTATTTGAGTCGTTTTCCCCATTTTATGCCACACACCCGTTCACGAGGTCCTCCTGAGCTGTCAGCATTTTCTGATCCCGACGCGGATATTCGTGAACGGTTTCGCCTTCTTCGCATGGAGCTCGAGGCTTTCATCATTTCCACAGCTCATTCCAAACCATCTTCTTCCACACAAATCGCACGCGACACCAAACCCATTCCATTCCCCGATTTATCATCCATGGCGACACGTCGCACCGTCCACGAGCAGGCCAGCGCCGGAGTCACCGAGGCCCGGTTTGCTATCGCTCAGCCTGATATTGCCAACACCGCGAATTGGCAAGTTCTGTCCCACGTCATCAACGCTTTGACGCATTCCATTCAGTTTCATGGACGTGAGGACGAAGATGCACCGACGCATATCTCGCGCTTTACCCAAATCTGCAATACGTTCGGACTCACGGGAGTCGCGAACGATACCATCTATCTGCGTCTGTTCCCATTCTCCCTTACGTCTCGAGCCGCCGAGTGGCTTGAGACGCTTCCGCCAAATTCGATCGCCACCTGGGACGATCTGACTGCTAAATTCCTGAAAAAGTATCATCCTCCAGCCAAGGCTGCACGCACTCGGGAGGAAATCCATTCCTTTCGGATGGACCCCGATGAGCCTTATTCGGTTGCTTATGAACGATTCAACACTCTTCTGAGCAAATGTCCACAACACGGGTTGACGGACTGGGCGATCATAGAGAAGTTCTACAATGGACTTCCTTATTCTGTTCAGAAGTAGTTCAACATTTCGGCTGGGGGACATATGATGGAGAAGCTCACAGTGGACGAATGCAAATCACTTTTCGAGAGCTTTGCACTTGCTGAACAGCAGGCACCCAGAGGTCGGAGAGCCACCTTGGCCCCAACTAGATCACTCGCACCATCTACATCTACCCGGGGTGTCCATCACATTGGCTCAGAGACCATGACACCGAAGGAGTTAGAGAATATATATAGGGCTTTAGAAGAAATCAAACTCCATATCAAAGCCAAATGTGAGCTGTGTAGAGGCGCTCATGACACCCGAGACTGCCCGCTTGCTCCTGCTGAGCAAATCGACTACATTGGAAACCGAAACCAGTTCGGTAATTCTTTCCAGTCTGGGTGGAGGAGTGGCCAGAATTCAGGATGGCGAGAGGGAGGAAACCCACCTGGTTTTCCACCGAGGAATAACTATGGTGGAGGAGATGACGGGGCTGGTTTTAAGGAGATCAGAGAGCTTATTGCTAACCAAACCCAGATCCTGTAGCAGATTGTAGCGAGAGATGAGGGGACACAAAAGAAGCTAGCTGAGCATGACACGTTACTGAGAAATCAACAAGCTTCGTTCCTGGATTTGTAGCGTTCGGTTGGTGATATTGCGAAGCAACTGAAGGAGCTCAATTTCCCATGGGGGTCAGTTTTCTGGTAGTACTACAAAAACCCCAATGCCAATGTGAATGCCATCACCACTAGGAGTGGGAGAGTTGTTCAGAGTCCATCACCTGCGGTAGTTGATGAGGAACCGGTCGATGAGGAGATAGTGTTACAGACGCCTGACGGGAGGGTGCATGAGAGCGTGACGCCAGCAAGTACCACACCAAACGTCGAGGCTGAGGGAGTGAAGAGATCATCGGTTGGAGAGAAGCCGCTGAAGTGGGAGGCGGTGAGAGAGAAAAAGAGAGTTCGATTTGTGCCTTAGCCGATTACAGCAGATGATTTGAAACATGTGCCTTATCCTGAACGTTTAATTCAACAGAAGAATGCGCGTGAGTATAGTCAGTTTCTTGATATTCTTAGGCAACTTAGGCTCACGTTACCTTTTACGGAAGTTTTGAGTCAAATGCCTAAGTATGCTAGATTTTTGAAAGATATGTTGAGTAGTAAGAAGAAACTTGAAGCTTTATCTGATGTTACACTTGATGCCCAATGCTCTGCAATAGTACAGAATAAATTACCCGAGAAACTTAATGACCCAGGGACCTTTACAATTCCTTGCTCTTTTGGTGATTCTTATGTTACACGTGCTTTAGCTGATCTAGGTGCTTCTATCAATGTCATGCCTTTTTCTGTTTTTCAGCACCTAGGATTAGGCGAGTTAGAACTGACCAGGATGACAATTTCTTTAGCAGATAGGTCGGTGGTTAGACCCAAAGGAATAGTGGAAAATGTACTTGTGCAAGTTGATAAATTTTTGTTCCCTATAGACTTTGTGGTAGTTGACAGTGCATATGATGCTAGTTGCCCTTTGATTTTAGGTAGGCCTTTCCTTAGGACCGCCCGGGCGCTAGTTGATGTTTTTGCGGGACCATCACTTTGAGGGTTAATCATGAGAGTGTTGTGTTCGAGGTGGGTAGACGTGAGGATTGGGGCACCGAATCTGTGTGTTTGATAGGTACTTTTATGTCCTTCATAGATCTTGTGGTTGTAGGAAATCGGTTAGATGATGATGAGTTTGAAGAGGATGAGTGTGGGGAGAACACCGGGGGGGTTAGTTGAAGTAGTTGATAAAACTGAGAATTTTGACCCGTTAGTGCAACCCGGTGAGGTATAGAGTGTAGAGGTGGTTGTTAAGGTAGCTAATGAGGTGTTGAGTGACCCGTTAGGAGAACCCGAGGAGTTGGTAAGTGTGGAGAGTGAATCGGTGGGTGAAGAGGTAGTTAGAAAGGCCACACTTGGTGATTTAGGTATTTTTGAATGATGAGGTAGAGTTTAGACCAAGTGTGGGGAGGTTGCATGTGATTGTTACTACCCATGACCCGGAAATGAGCTTTTTAGGTAAACTTCGATTTCTTTTGGGTCGTTATAAGCGTTGGAAGGTTAAGATGTCGTTAGAGTTACTACAGTTTGTGGCTTTACTAGTTAGGAAGTTGGTAGGTAGTTGGGAGGATGAGAACACGGGTGAAGACTGGTAGTTTTGTGGCTAGAGATGTGAAATCGAAGCCTCCGGATGGTTTGGGAGGTTGTTTCGATGTTTTGTGCTAATTGATGCAGTGCCCGGGGTGTATATTTGTGTAGTTGTGTCTTTTATTTTTCTGCAATTTTTAGTTTTCGTGCATTTTGCGTCTTTTCGTTTTGTGTTTTTCAGTGTTTGCAGGTTATTTTGGAGATTCGGAAATTGGCAAATGTGAGTTGTGCAGGTCAAAAGTGCAGGTTTTTGCTGAAAATTTCGACCGTAGGCCTGCTGTGGAGAAAAGAGATAGAAAATTTTTGGGGTCAAATTCCAAAAATTCTCTGGAAATTGCGTTCCAGGCGTATCGCCTGGAGGTTGGTAGGTTATAGGCGATACGCCTCAAGGTTGAGGCGGGGCCGGATATTTGCAGTTCCAGGCGTATCGCCTGGGAGATGCATGTTGGTAGGCGATACGCCTGGAGGAGGTAAGTCAGAAATCTTTTAAATTTTCAATTATTTTATTATTTCTGTTTACCGAATTTGCGGTGGTTCGTTTGGCGGTCGATGTGCTGAGTCTCTGGAGTTTCAGGTGAACACGTTTCAACTTATCTTGTTTTATTTTTAGTTTTATTTATTTTTCTTTTTCGTGTTTTTATTCTGCTTTATTTTTATTTCATTCCACATTGAGGGCAATGTGTAATTCAAGTGTGGGGATAGGATACTTTTGTATTGAGTGGGATACTTGCGTCTTGAGTCTTTTATTTTTAGTGTGTTAATTGAGTCAGAAAAAGTTGAAAAAATTGAAAAAAATCAAAAAATTGTTCAAAAATGTCCGAGATTCTGGCTGCAATTTAAATGGAAAATGATAGAAAACTGAGAATTGACTTTCTAATTTTGTGTTTAAATGATAAATTAATAAATAATTTGGGAAATGTGATAAGTATGGTTTGAATGGAAAACATTACTAATCAATGATGTGTCGGTAGGCCCAACTGACCTACGAGTAGCTTAAATAGCCTGTGTGTTTATTGTTGTATAAATATGTTAATCAGTCTGCTAGTGGATTCCCATTTTAGGAGTGATAGGAATGTTGAATCTGATGATTAGGAGGAAAGAGACCGCTTTAGGCTAGATACTCCTATGTCCTTATAATATCCAATGAGCATGTTAGTTAATAATTTGGTTAATGAATTAGAGTGAAGGAACATGATACTCATGTCCGAACTGAGGATAGTATCCCGTGGTAAGTACCTCTGATGATGTTCTGGATCTCGCGGGCAAAATACTCACGTATGATTTTAGGGATAGTATCTCGAAAAGAATGCCTCTGATGATGTCCGTTGGTAAGTTAGGTAAAAGTGACCAATTAGAGTAGTTATAAAAAATAAAATAATAAAATAAAAAATTTGAAAAAAAAATGAAGATGAAAAAAATGTCAGATTAGAGAATAAATGCTCAAGAAGTTACATTCCAATAAATAGTTATTCTTTGGACATCTTAGTATCTGGTTTAAGGGGGGTTGGAGAAAATATAAAATTTAAATCATTAATACCCTTTTGCTTTGACTGAACATGATTCAGTAGTAGGTTGAACTTGACCTTTCTTTAGTGGGATCCATAAGCGACTGAACTTTATCTGGTAATTTCATAAACACATGGGGGCGAAAGAAAAGGTTGGTGGTTGGGTTTAGTCGGATCGAAATATCGGCAATTGTAGTTAGTGTGTTAGTACAGTATGGAATGTGGAATTGTTTGGTGGATGTTAAATTTAATTGTTGAATGTTTAGAAGTCAATTTCCTGGTTGTGATTCCATTGCAGTATTTTTCGAGGACGAAAAAAGAGTCAGTGTGGGGATGTTTGATGTGTTGCAAACACAGCCCATTTCCGGGGTCGTTTATATAGTCTTTTGAACCATTTTGAGTTGGTTTGCATTAGTTTTAGTTTGTTTTAGTTAAGTTGTGTCTTTGAGTCGGTTATTTATGTTTTCATAAGTTTTACAGGAATTTGGTGAGTTCCCGAGGCCGCGAGAGAGATGTGAAAGAGTTAACAAGAAAATACAAGAAGTGCTGAAAAGGAAGCACCAGGCGTATCGCCTGGTGGAGAGCAGCCTGCAAGCGATACACTTGCTAGGGAAAAGTCAACGGAAGCTTAAGTCGGTTTGACCCGACTATTTTGGCGTATTCAGGCTCCAGGCATATCGCCTGCCACTTTCAGACCTCCAAGCGATACGCTTGGAGGGTAAATTTCCGGGAACTTTGCTTAGTCGATATAAATTCGAGTTTTAGGGTTTCATTCGGGAGATCACGACTTCCAGACGAATTGCAAAGGTTCCAGAGGCGATTTCAAGAGTAGAGGAGACTAGGAATCAAGGGGAATTCAACGGTGGATCAATTCTTCATCTCAAATCATTAATCGGTTCATCTATTTTCCTTCGATTCTTAGATTTCATCATGTTAGGGTTTAAAGTTCTAATCTTTATTATGATTTCTATACTTGGCATGATTATTGGCTAAACTTGTAGAGCCACCTAGACTCATTATGATGACTTTGATCTTTTGATGATTTCTATTCGGTTTTGACTTATTGATTGATGTTGCACTTTTATTAAATTCCATTGATTGCCATGGTTGATGCATATGTGTGTTATGAGCAGGTTATTGGTTGATTGTTGATGCTTAATTTACCCGCGAATGTCTTTCGGCTTAGGTAGATTTTCTAAAGTAGTTGACTTTAGGGTAAATTGCGATAGATTAGTTAGGGTTTCCCTTGACTATTGCGTTGATAGTTAGTTGGTAATTTACGTGTAATGTGCAGCCTCTTCTGAGACTCAAAAGGTAAAGAATTGTCGGGTAGTTGGGTTGGTTAAAGTTCTAGGATTGCATTGTCTCAAAAGGAAGTGTCCTAGGGTTTTGATTAGCTTGGTATTCCGTGTCGGTCGTGGTAGTTATTGGTAGCTCCTGTTAGGTCTAAGGTGCCCGAGATTAGGTTCAGAGGTGGTTAGGTCTAATTGAGGTAGGAAGTACTCAAAAGGTGAACTCCTGTTCGAGCGTTAGAAGTGTAGCTAGGAAGGACTTAAAAGGTGAACTAGCCGCCATCAGATTAGTCATAACCGATTGAAGTTGTCATTAGTGATTAGGATTCCGAGTCTAGGTGGTATCTCTCCCTGCTTCTGAAGGTTGTCCTTAGGTTTCCTGTTTTCGATCGTTAGTTGTTAGTTAATTTAGTTAATTCATTCTTTTAAAAACCAAATTCAATTCTCAAATTTCCTTTCTTAGGTCTAGGTTAAGTCTTGTCTAGAATAGTGTCCTAGGTTCGATATTCCCGGTCTTGCCTTAGCTTAGCTACAATCCGACAGGTACACTTGCCTTAGGGTTCGGTTTAGTTAGGTACTTTCGGTAAAATTCGGTGTGTCTAGGTCTAGGTTTAGGTCTAGGTTTTAATAGTATTTTTAGAGTCGTTCCGAACACATCATCTCTGAAGCACAACATGATACCTGTCACGTCTCCTTGGCCGTTCTACAAATGGGCGATAGACATAGTCGGCCCATTCCCAGAGGCACCGGGACGGGTAAAGTTCCTTGTGGTCGCCGTGGATTACTTCACTAAGTGGGTAGAGGCACGACCCCTGGCAACCATAACAGGGAAACAGATAATCAGTTTCGTGTGGGAAAGTATATGTTGTTGCTTCGGCCTACCAGGGAAGATAGTCTCAGACAACGGGAAACAGTTCGCGGATAACCCCTTCAGAGCCTGGTGTAAAGAATTACAGATCACACAGATATTCACCTCGGTAGCCCATCTACAAGCCAACAGCCAAGTAGAACGGATGAATCGGAGCATAGTGACAGGTATAAAAGCAAGGTTAGGCGATCATGGAAAGAACTCGGTCAAAGAATTACCGAGCGTCGTGTGGTCCATGCGCACCACCGAACGAACCAGCCACGGCCACACCCCATTCAGCCTAACCTACGGCACCGAAGCAGTCATCCCAGCCGAGGTAGGACTGACCTCCCCAAGAACCCTGAACATGAACGAAGATACCAACAACACTGAGCTGCTGGTCAATCTCTCATTCACAGAGGAACGCCGAAACATGGCAGCCATCAATGAAGCAATATACAAAAAGAAGATAGAAGGATACTACAACACAAAAGTAAAGGAAGTGACTTTCCGCCCAGGAGACTTCATCTTTCGAAACAACGAGGCCTCTCGGCAAGAATCCCTAGGGAAGTTGGGACCAAATTGGGAGGGACCGTACCAGGTACTAGAGGCCCACGAGAAAGGTTCATAGAAACTAGCAACCCTAGAAGGAAAGCCGTCCCGTGACACTGGAACGGCATGCAGTTGAAAAAATGTTACATTTAGATAGACTTATCGCACAATCAAATTTTGTAATGATGTAATGATATTTTGTGGGAATACAAAAGCACCATTCTCGTAAAATACATGTTTCACACAAGGCCGGACGACTTACACTATACCCCTTCGGTCACGGCACACACTGCAACAGAACCAAAAGGGGTAAAAATGCAACAATCGACAGGCCATCCGACGGTCGGGACACATGGTGGCGGCCTGCTGCCACCACCCAAAACAGTGGGTGACCTACACAGGCTGAGTCACGGAATCTCACGTTCCGGCGGAAACGATCAGCGACAGTGGGACCACAACAACCATGGTTAAAAAAGTGCCAAGTCCCTAAAGGACCCTACAAGTGGGTGTACAACCACGATAAAATAAACGGCCGCACGACCTCTATTAAGCAAAACATATACAACCATAAAGGAAAACACAGCAACACAACTAATGCAAACGTGTTAATCTAAAACAAACAAACAATCAAACAATGCGTACAAGGCCGAATCCAAAGAAATTAATGCTAACATATGAATAAAACTAACAATGTCATGATTCAGCAGGAACAAAAGATTGATATATTAACATCTTCTAGGTTACAGTACAAGGTCGAAGCCAAAGAAATTACAAAGGAAGGCCTAACTAGACACCACCGGCCGGTTGAAAACCTTCTCCGGTATCTTTGGCCTCTTCGCCAGACTTCTGGGCCGGAGCGCCCTTCGGCTCCAAAGCCTTCAAAAGATCTAGCGGTTCCGAGGCAAGAGAAGCAAGCTCGTCTAGATAAGGGTAGTGATGCCTCTTATATGCAAGCTCGGCCGCCTTTAGGTCGGCTTCCGCAGAATCCTTAACAAGAGAACATTCCTTCAGGGAATATCCGGAAGACCCAAGTTCAAACTCGTTCGCTGCCCCGGTGCTCAAACCCATCTCTAACACAGCCTGATGCACCGACCCCAAAGCGCTTTCAAATTCGTGACTCTTCAGCAGCTTCAACAAAACAAAATTAAACCCCTCTCTGATCAACCACTAGCGCTCCTTCCAGACCAAAAAATTAGTCATGGTAGCCTCCTCCAGCTTCTCATCCACAACAGCCTTCTGCTTCCGAGCCTTCTCCAACTCCATAACCTTGGCTGACACCTCCTCCCGCCGATGCTGGCTCTCAGCCTCTAACTCCTTATCCTTCTCCCCCAATAGCCGCTCAAGGTCCCTCACACGGCCATTCGCCACCACCAAGTCATTCTCGACTGCCGACTTCTCACTAGTCACCCGGGTCAACTGGCCCTTCAAGTTCTTAACTTCGGTGTCACTAACGAGAGCCAGCTGAGCCTTACACTCAGCCAGCTCGGCATCACGGCTCCTCAGGGTCTTTTTCAGATCCCGATCAGATCGTCTGAGAGCAGAGTACCGCTCGAATATGTCAGCCGTATACACGAAGCTCTCAGACAGGCGAAAAACCGCAAGCTTCAGGGCCGCATCAGGAGTGGCCTCCCGAGCCTTCTCCACCGCGCCGGACGGCGCCGCGTGCTAAACAAAGTCCCAGGCACGCTTGGGGGCAGACACGTCATACCCCACATTTAAGTCCCAGTGCGGAACATACGGAGCACTAGGATCGTCACGCGAGGAGTCCCCCTCCTCCAGTTCAGTGGTTCGGCTGACAACTGCATCCTGCAGCATCTTGGCTATCTTGTCAGCACCTTTCCCAACCCACGGCCCCATCTTACCGGGAGGAGGAGACGCAGTTTCACCATCCTCCGCAAGTTGCTTGATGAGCTCATTGTCGCTAGCCGTAGGGTTTCCCTGCCTACGCGGGCTCAGCGTCTCGGAGTCGGTATTATGAACCACCTCCAGGTGCTCCTCTGACTCGTCCCCTTCTTGGTAAGTTGGGTCAGGCGACCCATCGGCGAAAGACTCGTCCACTAAGGCAAGAGAGGCAGCACCGGAAGAGGTCCTAGCTTTCTTCGACCCGCCCGGCCCCTTGGCAGGTCGTTTCTTCCTTTTGGACGACGCACCATCAGCGGATGCATGAGGCTTACCCTTACCCTTACCTTTTGCACATCAGCCTCTTTCTTCCTCAGCCTCCTCTGCCTCTCAACAGATTTCTCCAGCACAAGCACAATGGTGGCCCCGCCAATGTCTTTACCGACAATAACCTGCTCTCCGTCCTTCACAGAAAAGTCATTAAAGCGACGAGTCTCGGTTGTCTGAACCACAAGGGGCACACCCTCAGGAACTTCAGTAGTGGTATGCTCAACAGTGTCAACATCAGGGAACTTCAAATAATCAAGTAGGCCCAACAAAAAGGAGAAAGCATCAGAAATACACTAGAGGAATCAAGAAAAGCAGTAAAGTCAATTTCGTACCAATCCCATTCAGCCTAAATAGAGGATTCATAAACATGGCAAGCCAATTCCGGCTCGCCCCGATAAGAACAAGAACCTCCTTTGTCTGTTTACGGAGAGGCATGGGATTATCAATCAGTTTCATCCGAAGCACACTGTCAAAAGGCAGTTTGAAAACGTCATATGGAGCAAAGTCCTCCTCCAGCTTCCTCCGATGCATCATACCGTTAAAGCAAACGTCATCAACCCATAAGAACTTATCTTTCCATGCCTTCAAACTACTCCAGACGGTTGTAAATAGCCGCTCGGCACCCTCGTGGCGCGCAACTTCTATCAAGTACCAGTCTCCCTGGTGGTTCAATCGGAAAAAATTGTCGGAATAAGCCAACAGTAGGCTTACCACCGCAAGCCCAGCAGGCTATTTCAAATTGTGTTATCCAGGCTACGGCGAGGGGCGGAAGCTGCCGTATGTCGACATCTAAGGCCAGAATAAGTTGGCGAAAGAAAATGGTAAAAGGGATGAGAAGATGTTCAAAAGAAAAGTGATGGAGGTACAGGCCTATCTTTTCGGGCGGGCAATCGGAAATACGATGGTCTTTATCCGGGACGGTGGGATGCATGCAGTCCGGGATGCCGTACCAGGCTACCTCTCGGGCAAGAGTGGTAAGGGTCAAGCTACTATAGTGAAGGTGCATGTCGGCCTTACTATTGTCGGCCATTAAACAAAAAGAAAATTGAGAAAGAAGTGTGAACGTACCGAAGCGAAGAAAATGCACAAGTAAGAAAGCGAATTTGCAGAAGATGGACGCACCGGAGGCAATCTACCCAATATATATAAAGGCAAATTGGTGCAGCGACGTTTCGGCTCCCGGAAATGACAGTTACCATGACACCGACCAATAAGAGCGTTACAACGCAAAGGGCTCGGGTGGGGCGGCCCGATACGCGGCCGACCTGGCTTCTCAAGGCCCATTAGTCCGAAGGTTCCCACGAGACAGCACCACTTCGGACTGGGGTTCTGATAACGTAGGTGCGGTCCGGCAGGACTTGCCAACCATCCAACTAACACAAGGCTAAGGTGCCGATCCGGATCAGGCATGTGGCGCCGCACGGCTCTCTCCGCCGCCGGACAAACCTGCAACGTAAGTCGGCGGAAATGATTGGCCATGATTGCCAATCATGCGTAGCCTACATCCGAAAGTACTATGAGGCTACGCACCTGACACACCCGCCCATACCCGGTATGGGCGACGCATTAATTGTGCCTAAGACAAAATATCAGACACTATAAATACCTCCCCCAACCACTTAGGGAAAGGGGATACTTAAATCCCTCCGGACGAATCACTCGCTCCGGCACCTACATTTCCTTAAGCTCATACGGCTACGAAAAATCCCCATCTCCCCACACTCATATCCTTATGCACGAGGATAGACCTGAGATAGCAATGATTTAACCGTCAGTCCCAGTCTGAGCCAGAGGAACAATCTCCCTCACATGATCTAATCCTTCTTGGTGGCAGGTACCGAAGCAGAAGTTCACCTACCGAAGCATCTCCATCATTGACCTTTGGGGACTCAAGTCCGAGAGCTGGTCCATCTAGCATAGAGGCCGTCCGGTCAAGGACCTAAGTTTCTACATTGACCGAATTTTGCAAAAAGACTATCTGGTCCATTTTGAATGCTTAATTCATAACCGCTAAAATACTTTATAGTTAGAATGTTTGACATAATATGCTAACCAATATTTACATGATTTGGTAGAGTTTATTTTTCTAACCATAATCATCATTTTCCTAAAACAAATATTGTTCAGCAACAATAAGCATACATATAAATCGTCAAAAATTAGGACTGATTTGAAGAAACTTATCAGTGCCATATCTATATTGCACCTACAAAACCTAAGAAGACGTGTTGGTAAGAACATAACTAATAAGAATGCACTTCCATGACCTCTAAAATGATGTAACATGTAAAGGGAAAAAAAACAGGAATTACATTATTAATGTTTGGAATGCTAACCTATCAAAAAACTAAATAAATAAGTAATATGACTAACTGAAGTAATTACTAACGAGTTGTTTGACCCACCCCGCGCGCTGCCGCGGGGTTGGAATTGTATAGTAATAAACGTCTTTAGATGTCTAAGAATGTGCACACTAAATAGTTATAGTTAAACGAACATGAAACCTTGTCATGCCGTTTCCAAAAAGTTACTTCATATTTACAAACCATTACTTGATCAACATCTATCCATATAGATTTACAAAAGAGGGATAGAAGTTTGTTTGATGTTGATCAGCACTAAGACATTAGGATATATAAAAGAAGATCATTGTTTAGTTTCATACATACTAACATGCACATGCCAAAAGATTTGGGTCCTGGGACTGTTTTTGGAAGCTGCCTCACAGCTCATGGGATATGAAGAGCGTCTTCATCTGAGAGCTGTACGTGAGACGAATCTTGTCATTGACTTGAATCTGATTTTTCCTTGCGAATGTCTTCCACCCATAGATTGTGAATCTGCATATAAAAAAGTCAGTTGTGTGCTGTTAGTCCATTATGTTTATCAGTTAATACTTTCAGTTTACATAGGGTATAAAAGTTTCTGTTTATTGAAAAGGGTATTATACTCATAACAGTAGGGTTATGTTGGAACCTGTGGTATGTCACCATGTTCATCTGTGAACGAAGCTTGTAGACATCTGGGCTAAAATATTATTACATTCTCATGAGGCTTACAAACAAAAAGGACAATAAAAGTCCCCAAAAATTTACAAAGAGAAAATGACCCTATAGAGTCAGAAGTAAAATAACAAATGAATTTGAGTACTTGAAAGCTACTGATGACCCATTATGAAGAAAACATTTTCATTTTGAGAGAAGTAAAATAACAAATGAATTTGAGTATTTGAAAACTACTAATGACCCATTGTGAAGAAAACGTTTTCATTTTGATACAACATAAGTTTAGTAATCCTATTTAAGCAAATAACATAGAAAAATATACATAGCACACATTAAATACCAAATACCTTCAGATGACTTTAGGAGTAAGATACCTGCATAAAAAATAGCAACAAATAAAGGTTGTAAACAAACATTTCTAAACCATCTAATAAAAACACGGAAGCCAAATTTATGGACTCTTGCAATCTGTTTAATCAAATAATCATTTAACTAAAAGGCTAAAAATTCAAGAATTAGTCAACAGCGAATAAATTGAAGTCACTGTTAATAGCACAAATTAGTAGCTATTATAGTAGCATTAATATAAAGATATGACAAATTAAAGCTAAATCTAAATCTCCTTATGTCAATTTCTTATAGACCCTGACCTATTTTATTGAGTCTTTATTTTAATTTGTAAGGTTTATTTTCATAAAACCTTTTCTAGTTGCAAACCCTTTGTTAGTGTTATTTTAGAAGTATTTAAAATCACTCTTGTTTGTGATTCATATGTAGATAAATTTAAGCAGTTAATTTGATTGAAGGATGAGTACCTGGTGAGCATTGAGTATGTTTTCTGCTCCCTTTGCCTGCAGGTGTCTGTGGGTGTATGGGTGCCATGATCAGCTGCATTTGTTCAACTGGGTATTCTCGCTCACAGGTGCAGTGACATGTTATACAACTGTCGATGCGTTTGATCTCAGGCGCAACGTGAAAATCTTTGGGATATGAGGGAGAGAATCAGGTCTGGGAACTTTTTGGGGTTACCATGTATAAAAGAAAAATATATAATTCATCATGAACATGTATTCCCTTATACAACCATTTATTTTGATATAAAAAGACAGACATGAATATTAGTTGTTAGCATACTTACCATCATATTGTCCATGTTGGTATGAGTTCATTTTATAAGACAATCAGATATCTGAAACCTATAATGGCACATCACTTAGTTAGTATAAAATCCCATAATGCATTAAATTAATAGTACATGACAATATTCAGTAAACAACATTTTGGTTCTTCGTTCCATGTAATCAATAATATGTAAACCAAAAACAATCTAGAATAAAGGAGAATGGTTATACACTTGAACTTTATGTGTTAAAAAAACACCCTCAAAAGATGATAAGAATGACCAAGAAATTAGAAAAGACCAACATGAAAACAAATCCATAGTAACATGAAAACCATGGCATCTATTAACTGGATGTTTTAAAACTACAGATTGTAGAGTAGCTTTGAGGAAAAAGACCTTGGCAATACCCTCCTCTTCATTTGCGGGCAATGCTTTTTGTGTTGGCCTTGAAACCTGTTTTTGCAACGTTTTATCTTGAATTTTCTTTTTTTTTCTGACTTTTTTGCTTGAGGATGCATTCATGAAATGCCCCAATATAATATCATCAGTTTTGTGTAATAATCATAGTAGGATAGTAGGTCACTTTTTAAACTCCTAAATGAAATAACACAAATAAATACTTCTATTGTCCGGTAGCTTAAGCAAAATATAATATAACTCAATTTATCAAAATGAATAGTAGTATATCATTAAGAACTAAGCTTGTTAATCTACCTCAATAAAAGGCTCATTGTCCTTTCCTGACATTGAAGCTGCCTTCAAATTTCCTTATATTGTGTGTCTACTACCTTACTGGCAACTCAAGCAGCCATATATTCCTTCAAAACAGAGAAATTTGGTGTTATGAAAATCCAATTATACAAACAGTTAAATCACCATTTTAGACTGTTTAGGTTATTTGCAAGGTAACATTCCCAAACATGAAATTGACAAAGATTAAGACATGCAATACAAATGTGAGACTGATATCGAAGCCCTCAAGTTGAGAACCACACGAAAAACTCAGACTCGTAACAAAGTGACAAAGAAGAGAAATTAAAACATACAAAATGGAGAGAACTGAGAATCGCATGCGAATACCTGAGAAACAAATTAATTAAGATGAAATTAGGAATAAACGACCGCAAGGAAACAAAGAAAATACAGACTTGAAACCTAATTTTAGATGCTACCTTCAAAGCTCAGATGCTAGACGTTCACTCCAAATACGAAATTAGAAGAAGTGACTAATATCATAGCCATACCTGTGATAACCTCTAGAGAATTGCACCTGAAATTTAATTCGTGGGTTAACATCGAAGTGTTGAACGACCTACAAAACAGTAAACCAAAGAGATCAACTGACCTTCGCAACCAAAAACCCTAAGAAATAGATGAGATGATAAAAGAAAACAAAAATACGGAAAGAAAAAGTATCAATTGTATGAGGAATTCAACTATGGAAACTCCGAAACAGTAAAACCGGAAACAACCGACCATTAAAGAACCGATCGTATGAGGAATTGGACGAATCTGATCTAAGTTAGGGCTAAATGAAGAATCAGGGTGGAAGAACCTGTTCTAGCATCTCTCTCTTCTGTAGGTCATAGAAGCACATGAAAAGGAAGAGAGGAAGACATGTGTCTTTGTTGAGACGCGTGTCTGAATATGTGGTTCGAGAAGACGGTGGTTTTGAGTTTCCAAGGAGAAAACTGTGTTCTATGATGTTTTGAGTTTCCAAGGAGAAAACTGTGTTCTATGATGTGGGTTATCATAAAAACATAGGGGGCTAAATTGTCAAAGTAGTTAAATGTTGTGGTCAGATTTCAAGAAACCAAAACAATACTATTCACATACAATTTGTATTGTATATATATATAACGAGATGTTTACCACCCCGCGCGTTGCTGCGGGGTTGAATTTGTATACTGAACGAAAGTGAAAAAGTTAAGTGGTATAAAACGTAAAAGTTTAAAAGACTCATGGTGAAAGTATAAAATTGTAGAAGTATACTAAAAGCGAAAGTAGAAAAGTTAAAAGTTTCGTGGCAAAAGTAGAAGAAAAAAAACTTAAAACAAAAATAAAAACTTTAAAAGTTAGAGGGTTAAAAAGTTAAGTAGCATAATACGTAAAAGTCTAAAAATCTCGTGGTGAAAGTATAAAAGTATAAAAATATACTAAGTTAAGGGGTATAAAACATAAAACTCTAAAAGTCTCGCGGTGAAAAGATAAAACTATAAAAGTATACTAAAAACAAATGTAGAAAAGTTAGAAGTTTCGTGGTCAGAGTAGAAGACAACAAAACTTAAAACAAAAAGATACTTTAAAAGTTAGAGGGTTAAAAAGTTAAGGGGTATAAAACGTAAAAGTCTAAAAGTCTTGTAGTGAATGTATAAAACTATAAAAATATACTAAAAACGAAAGTATAAAAGTTAAAAGTTTCGTAGCCAAAGTAGAAGACAACAAAACTTATAACAAAAAAAAAAAAAAAAACTTTAAAAGTTAAAGTTACAAAATGTAAAAGTATGAAACATATGTGACTAAACTATGAAAACCAAAAGTTTACTATTTCGTTAAAAAAAAACGTGTTTAAAAGTTTAAGGGGTAGAAACTGTCAAACCCAAAGTTTTATGGCCAAACTATGAGAAATGAAAAGTAGCCTACCAAAAAGATAAAAAATATAAAAAGTAGTGGCCAAAGTATAAGATACTAAAAGTATACTATTCACCATACAAATTTCATTGTGATCCGCCTGCGCTTCGCGACGGGCCACCCGTTCACCTGTCAGTTTAAGTAAGAAAAGTTTTAATGTGTTCAAAGTATAAAACTATAAAAAGGTCGTGGCTAAAGTCAAAAACTATAAAAGTATAATAATAAAAGAAATTAGTAAAGTTAAAAGGTATAAAATGTAAAAGTCTTTAAAAAAAAACAAAACAAAACAAAAGTGGAAAACTTAAGGGGTATAAAACGTAAAACTATAAAAAAGTTTCATGGCCAATGTATAAAAAAATAAAAACTATAAAAAACAAAAGTTTTAAATTTAAAGGGTATAAAACATAAAATTATAAAAGTTTCGTGATCAACGTAGAAGACGACAAAACTTAAAACAAAAACAAAACAAAATTGGAGAGTAGAAAATGTAAAAATATCAAACTTTTGTGGCCAAAGTTTGAAAACCAAAAAGTTCCCTAACGCAAAATTAAAAAAGTATCGTGACTAAAGTAGAAAACGATAAAACTTTAAAAAAAAGTGTAAAACTTAGAGGGTACAAAATGTAAAGGTAGCAAACCTTTGTGGTCAAAGTATGAAAACTCAAAACTTTCCTATTCATCATCAAATTTCATTGTATATAATATAAATGAGAAATTTGCATTATGAATTTTCACTTTAATAATCTTCTATATGTTTTTTGGGCGACCTAATCGGTAGAAAAAAAAAACAATGAGTAAGCCACAACCATACCTACCTCACTACCAGCAGTGGGCGAAAGGAAATCAAAAAAATGAAATCGCCATGAATGGAGGTTGTGTGTCCTCGTTAGAACCTTAATCCAGCGTACTTTTTATCACTAATTCTTAAACGATTGAAAAATGAACACAATCGGCGGCTCGGCGCTGGTAAGATTGAAGTGGAGATTGCTGGCTACATCTTCGTGGAACGACAAACGCCAAAAGCGAAATAGGCAAAGATCGGGATTTCTTTGTTGTTGCAGAGAGAGAGGAGGTTTGAAAAACCGTCGCCACATAAACGTCCGGCAGAGAATCCGCCCAACGATGGCCGTCGTTATCGGAGACGGAGCAACAACAGTAAACCCTTTGTCATCTAGGGTTTCTTTCAGTCGGATACGTGATGCCGTAAACGGCAGCGAACATCGAAACAACAGCAAGAAAACGGATGGGTTCTTCCTCTCATCAGAAAATAGAAAGGAATATTAAAGAGATGAAAGGGGAGAGAGAAGGAGGATTGCGTATATGTGATGCGGTAATACGTATATTACTGTTGCCGGTAAATGTTAAAAGGAAAAAGGAAAATGAAAAAGAATGATGAACAATATCACGTAGACACAAACACCGATTAATGAAAAAGAATGATGAACAATGTCACGTAGACACAAACACCGATTTCATAAATGTATTTTACGAGGCTGGAACCCCGCGTGTCGCGGCGGGTTTCGTTTTCTTATTTGATACGTAATCATAAAAATAGCGTCATCATAAAAGATTCCCAAGCGTTGCGGCGGGTTTCGTTTTTTTATTTGATACGTAATTATAAAGATAGTGTTATCATAAAAGATAGCAATGTGGCTACATATTTATATTTCATATAAATAAGATGAGAAATGAAACTACATATTTATATTTCATATAGTTATGAGTAGTTACTCCAGTGACTTGTCATAAACTATGTCTCGACCGCATGGCTTTTTTAATCCGTTTGGGGCTAATCAAATGTTGCTTCTATATGTATTCAGATCAATTAACATCAGTGACGGAGCTTGAATTTTTTTTTAATGGTGACCGAAAGTCATGTCGTATACTTTTGAAACGTATACTTCTGAAACGCCGATCCGGTTTGGATCATGTCAAACAAGAACAAATAATGTTTATTCTTACAAAAGTTTATTGAAAGACGATCATTATGTCTATCCGGTTTAACCCGAACTTATGTCAATCCCGTCTTCGTCCTACTCAAACCCTTAGTCTAAAGAAAAGATATATTATAAAATTGTTTATTTCTATTTATTTAATTATATGGTAAACTTGTAAACATTTTCATGATAAAAGCTAACTTATTAAAAAAGCAAAATATATATATACGGTTACAGCGTAAACAAAAATGGCAGAGTATACGAAACGGAAGCAAAAAAAAGTGATACAAAGAATAAAGCGAATGAAAAAAAATAAGTGTTCAACTAATTGAAAGAAAAAAAACCCCGCAAAAAATCAAAACGAATGAAAATAAATATGAAAGAATATAAATTCAAACTAAAATGAAGAATATCCTAACCAAAAAAAGGCAAAGTAATGAAAAGAAAATCAATGACCAGAAAAACAAAAACAAAAAGTAAAAAGGAGAATTTTCACAGGAAATTCATTGCAGATACAAGGAACGAGGAATTGATATTGTGACCCCAACTTTACGGTTTAATGCTTGTACCGCAAAAAATGTTTTGTTAAATTAAAATGTGGAGGAGCGAACCCCAAATCTCTCACATGAGAAGGTAAAAGCTCTACCATTTGAGCTAGACGCACGTTTGGTTAACATATCAGTAGAGACCAAACTAATACATGAATCCATTTTTTAGCAAATTACACATACACTCAATACTCGGGGCGAAAAATCGGTAACTACCGGGACCACTGCCAGCCCCTTATAAAATCCACCACTGATTAACATGCCTAAACAGCCTCATGCAGTATCCACCTACAACAAAACAACATAAAGCAAATATAAATGACCATCTTATAAGACAGCAAATCACAGTTGCCAAACAAACCATCAAATCCCAAATACAAAGATCAGGACCCCAAAAAATAGATCATCAGAAGCCACATATTCCAAAATATGTAAATCTGCAAAATGACCAACAAACACTAGATAAAAGTACATCAAAAGCCATCGAAAACCATATCATAAGCGATAGAAGTTTCCAAATACAACTAATTATCTGATTTACCAAAACTTTAAACACGTTACCATCTGGGGTTCCAAGTCTTTTTCCAATTCAACTTCAGTTTTCTTGATTGTATTTCAAATTTTCTTTTGGGTTTGACTGTTTTTCAAAGAATCTTGAAGTTCATGCTTTAGTAGCTTCTATTTGTTTCAAGAAATCTTTAAATTTCTTTCTTCTTACTAAAACCAATTTGACATTTTGACTAATGATGAAAAAGTCAGTAAATTGAAATTAATTATCTAAAATTGCAAATAAAATCAACAAATAAAAAAAATACTCGAATCCAGATCAGAATCGATGTCAAAGAACATGAAAAAAAAAAGTAAACTTGATTCATCGATGCAAATCACACTTTTTCACTTTTAGACACGTAGAAAACATCAAAGATATCGAAATTATTGATTTCGAATTGAAACTATAATCTACAAATCAAAAGAAAGCACAAACTCAGATGAACTTCACTGTGAAGAACATAAGGAAATTAAATTGCATCCACTTATGCAAATGGAAGAATCCCTACTTACAAAATTTACAATGAGTCAAATCTTTAAAATATTAAATAAATTAGTGACATAAGAGCTAAAAAACAACGAATGGAATGAAATCTCTACCGATACGGCCACCGAACCGCCGTTCGAAACAATGGTAGCTAGTAACAGATCCATCCGATGACGTTAGAACATAACAATCCTTTACAGACGACGGTCACCAAACCACTGTTAGAGACAACGTCAACTTGCATATCCATTTGAATCCATCCAATGTAGTTGGAACATGACGGCGACCATCCAAAGTCCTTTACAGCAGCGGCGACACACCAGATTCCGGTAGCCACCAAGCCACCGTTAGAGACGACAGTGCCTGAACACTGTGTAAGCCGACATATCCATTCGATCGACAGCCATCAAAAAAACGCTAGCGGCGGCGGCGACACACCGAAGTCCGGAGGCCACCAAACCGCCGTTAGAGGTGACGATCCCTGAACACCCGTTATGAGACACAACTTTGATGTGGTGCAAGGACTGCAAGCTTGAGAGAGAAAGTGCTAGAATTCAAATGGAAAGCGTTCAAGAGCAGGTGGGTCATTTAATCAAGAGCGAGGAAGTGATAAGCCTGAAATGGGATAGAAGTACACGTGTACATGTAAGAAAAGCAACAAATTACACGTGTTGAGGTGAGGGTATGGTGGCTTCACATGCGTCACAGAAAATGCATGATTAAGACTAAGAAAAATAAAAATTGTAAATGTGATGAAAAGTAGGCTGTCTGAGTTACCCATCAATTCACAATTGTATATTTACAAGTTAGACGATCCGCGTTTCGTGACAGAAGTCGGACTCTTTAAGAAACTCGGTTAGCCAATCGATGAGACAAAATACTTGGGAGAAAGCCATCTTGTGAACGTACATAAACTTGACAAACTTCAAATGACATGTTTCATGAATGTAGCCGAGTATGTTTGTTTTAAATAATACATGGTAGTTCAAAGGCTATCCGTAGTGGGGCGTTTTTGAGAGCCATAGCGCCCCTATAGCGCCCCTCCTCCGCCTCCCGGGGCGCTACGGAGCAAAAAATCGAAACCGGCGTTTTAGACATAGCGCTCGAAGTGTGCATGGGAAAGGGAAAATGACCGTTGAACGGTCATATCCAACGGACAAAATTCGAAATTTTTTTTTAATCAACTTTATTTCCCTTATATAAACCACATTCATTTTGAAAAATAAAAAAACCATCTTCTCATCCACTCAACTACTCTCTCCAACTTTAAAAAAACCTCCCAACCTTTAAAAAAACCTCCCAACCTTTAAAAAAATGAATCCTCGTGGCTCTTCCAACCCGCGTTTCGTTCCACCGAGACAAAGTTCGTCCAACGACCCGACCAATCCGAGGGATGACGGGTTGCTCAACTTCATGGCGAACTTGCCTATGCCCAACCAACCGTTTTTCTATCCGCAACAAGGTCAAGGTTTTCCACAAACAACTCAAGGTTTTCAACAAGGGTACGGGTTTAACGCGTACACCACCCAACAATTCCAACCGTTTCAACAATTCCCAACCTCTCTGTTGGATATCTGACCTTAAATGAAAGTGACGAACCTTCTGTAGTTCTTAAACTTTCTAGTACTCTCAAAGCTTTCAAATATGGAGGATATAAAGGAATCGTAAAGTTGCAGAGAGTACAATTAAAAAAAGAAAATTGTGGTGCAAAACTTACTTTATTAAACTAATAGCACAGGCTATATATAGCCTTTTACAAACTAACCGACGTGGAGAATTTCTACCCATATGACCACTACTTCTACCTAAGAATCAGGTACATATCTTGACCATTCCTTATGTCACACCCCCAAATCAACCGCTAACGGAGTTTATACCGTTAAGGGGTGCGACCAGACCAGGACCACAACCATTAGTTACAAATACTAAACGAATCAGAGTAAAGTCCAAACATCAATAATAAAAACCGTTTAACAGTACGCAGCGGAAAACATTATCTTTAGCACTAACCACGTGCTTTACATAAACATTGTTTTAATTTCCCAAGTTTAGTTTAAATAAAAATAAACATCTTCTTGTGCCATGTCAACCTGCTCCGGATACTCTTCAGCGATCTGCAAAAGTGAAAACCACGCAAGTGTCAACCTAACGGTTGGTGAGTTCACAGTGGGCATGTCACGCATTGGCCCGGTCTCATAATCATAATCGAATTTACATATACTTGTGAAATATACATTTGTGAAAAGCAATGCTTAGTGTTATCCATAATCATATTATTGTGGTTTAGTAAAAGTATTGTCCGTAACCTACGTTATCGGGTATGTACTAGTTTTGTATAGTTAAAGTGCTCAACCGATATCGCGGGTAGCTAATCCGTTGTTACATGCACTAAGGAAGTTTGTACCAAAGCTGACCATAAATTATTGTAGTGGCCGTGCCATCAGTACTGCGGACCTACGTCATCGCGGTTTTGCCTCCCCGTGTCCTCTCGGGATCACGGTCAGATAGGCTGATATTGTACCTCCGTGCACTCCCCGTGCCACGGGGCGGAGTTTGTCAAACTCCAGTAGATCTACCCAACATCCCCTCGCTTTACAATTAATGATACAATTCATTTGAGGACTTTTAAGTTTCAAGGCATCCTTAGAAATCATGTGATATCATGTGGTTTAGACTTTAACCTACGCTAGCCATATTAAAAAAAGGTTTACCGGATTCTCATGAATCTCAAAGTGTTTTCAGTTTCGTTTCAGAAATAGTTGTTTAAGTAATTCACAAGTGCTTCCCATAAAGCACTTCAAGTTCATCAAGTGGGTGCCGAGCACTCCAAGTTTTCAAGTTCGTCAGGGAGGTGCATAGCACTCTCAAAGTTGTCAGCATTGTTTTTCATTTAGTTATTCGGTGTGACCCCAACGGGTTCACGGTAATCGGGTTAGTGACACTCACCTTTGGTTGCACTGCTACACTTGCTATAAAATCCAAGTTTGCTTAACGAAGACCTATGAACACGTTTAGGTCTTAAGTATTAGTTTTGTGTCTAATCTTTACTTAACGTCACTATGGCCCATAACATAGCACGTTGGAACTATGACTCGACATACAGACACACGACACCGATGGTTGATCATAAACAAGGGTTCATATACATCAGAAATCAAAGCATGTATCATCATGGCATAATCATGTAAGTCATGGCATAACATTCAAGCAAATTGCACAAGTTTGGATTTTGGTCTCAGTTTCGCTAGCAGTTTCGCTAGACAGTTTCGCTGTGTGCACGGGCAGCACTTTCGCTAGGCAATACCCGATGACACAGTTTCGCTAGGCTAGTTTCGCTCGAAACTGTTGGCACAGTTTCGCTAGCCTAGTTTCGCCCGAAACTGGTTTGAACTTTCGTTCAGGGAATTTCGCTCGGTAGTTTCGTCCGAACAGGTCTGGTTGGTTTACCCGGCGACACTATAGTTTCGCTGTATAGTGTCGCTGGAAGGAGATATACATAGTTTCGCTAAACAGTTTCGCCCAGAGAACATGACAGTTTCGCTGGTCGCGAAAAACACATAAATCAGCCTAAAAATCCATCTAACAGTTTCCATATTACATGTAATTCATTATCTAGCATACATAACCATTTACCAACATAAATCAGTAAACTTTAACACCTTAAACATGCATTTTCATCATCAAATCACCAAAATACATTCAAAACCCTAAAATGACCTAAATAGCATAAATCTTTATCATGGATCAGTTTCATACGTAAAGTTATCAACTTTATGGTGGATCTAGCATTCCTAAGCATTCCTACAGAAAATCTAATGATAACACAGAGATTTAGGCATGCTTTATGAAGAAACACATAGAAAAGCATAAAAATGGTGGTTTTGGGACTCACGGTTGATCTAGGATCGATGGATGATCTTCACAACTCGAGGTGATGGCTGATTCTTGATGGTTCTTGGCTGGAATCAGCTGGTCCAGAAGTTTCAGGAGAGTGTGTGTGTTTTTGTGTGAAATGAGGCAAATGGGTGAGCTAGGGTTTATTAAGATTATTTATATCAGAGGCTAGTTTCGCTGGCAGTTTCGCTGGCCTGGCGAAACTGGCTCTGATCACGAGTGATCCAACAGACTGCCGGGCGACACTATAGTTTCGCCCGGTAGTTTCGCTGGTTACCAAAAGTGGTCAATTTCACATTCTAAGCAAGGTTCACAAATTATCATGCTATTCACAATACTAACTCATGTATTTAAATCACATTGCACATAATGACAACAACAATTGAACACATAGCACATATGGACGGGTTCGGTGATCAACCAAAGGCCGTGGGCGTATTCGGCCTAGTTAAGCATTAGTTACTAAGTTAATACTTATAACGTAACTAACGGAATTGTCTAACGGAAGTAAACCTTGAAATTCTCGGATGTCACATCATCCCCTTGTAATTGGAATTTTCGTCCCGAAAATTATTCTTGTGTCGTAGCGTTCGCAGCCTCGGCTGTCGTCGTTGCTGTATTTGCTGGGGAAAAAAAGCAAAAGTTTTAGGGTCGTCACATCCTCCTCCTGTTACAGGAATTTTGGTCCCCAAAATTTAAATCATACCATGAGTTTCTGTGGACGTTTTCTCGAACAAGTGAGGATACTTTTTCTTCATTTGATCCTCTCGTTCCCAAGTATATTCAGGTCCACGCCTTGAGTTCCATCGCACCTTGACGATCGGAATCTTGCTACGTTTGAGGGCTTTCTCCTCGCGTCCCATGATTTCTACCGGTTGCTCGATAAATCTCAAATGTTCATCAATTTCCAATTCCTCCAACGGAATTATTTCGGTGTCTTCAGCCAGACATTTCTTTAGGTTGGAGACGTGAAACACGTTGTGAACTCCATCGAGTTCAGCAGGGAGTTGTAATCGGTAGGCCACCGGGCCTACTTCCCCAATGATTTCAAAAGGACCGATATAGCGAGGATTTAGCTTTCCACGCCTTCCGAAGCGTATCACACCTTTCCAGGGAGATACCTTCAATAGCACCTTGTCGCCTACCTCGAACTTCAAAGGTTTACGGCGTTTGTCGGCATAGCTCTTTTGTCTGTCACGTGCTGCGGCTATCCGCTTTCTGATCTGAATAATCCGTTCGGTTGTATCATGAATGAGTTCTGGTCCAGTGAGTCCTTTCTCACCTGTTTCGGCCCAACACACGGGCGATCTACATTTTCTGCCATAAAGGGCTTCAAAAGGTGCAGCACCGATGCTCGAATGATAACTGTTGTTGTAGGAGAACTCCACCAACGGAAGGTGAGCTTCCCAGTCTTTACCGAAGTCGAGAACGCAAGCTCGGAGCATGTCTTCTAAAGTCTGAATAGTTCTTTCCGTCTGACCATCGGTCTGCGGGTGATAGGCTGTGCTCATATCCAGTCTGGTTCCCAATGCTTCTTGCATAGATTGCCATAGTCGGGAAGTAAATCGAGGATCTCTATCGGAGATAATAGTCTTAGGCACTCCATGACGTGCCACAATTCGGTCAATGTACAGCTTCGTTAACTTATCCATATTATCAGTTTCTTTCATTGGAATGAAGTGTGCAGATTTGGTTAATCGATCGATGATAACCCAAATCGCATCCGGTCGATTCGATC